>CAUYQG010062609.1:0-13449 GCA_963574415.1 Tarsius wallacei | reverse complement strand
AATTACTTTTAATTTTTAAATAAATAAAAGTAAGAAAGTAGCAGATTTTGGGGTCAAGCCCATCTAGATTCCAATCTTAGTTCTGCTTATTTCTGGTGTAACCTCAGGCTGGTGTACCTCACTGCTATGAGCTTCAGTTTCCTCATCTGGAACATGGGGACAAGAACATGGCTGGGAAGTTTGAGTGAGACAGTGTACACAAACCACTTAGCTCAGTACCTGGCTTTTAGTATGGTTCATTGACTTTTCCAGGATCTCCCAACAGAGCCAGGCCCAGCACTCCAGGTCTTTCCTCCCAGCCCAATACTTTTTTATGCCAGTGGCTTCCCTTCACCTGGCAAATCTGAACTGTAAACAGTGTCCTGTGAGTCTTGACTGTAGCAACTGGGATTTGGCCTGGAGCAGCCTCAGGAGTATGATGGGATCTTGGCCTTAGTCTTTCCTGGGGCTGTCACAGGGCAGAGGGAGCTGGGTGTGTTTTGTGGCCCAAGCTGAGGAATTGAGGGAGGCAGGCTGGTCGCAAACCCCAGGGCTCAGGCAATCCTCTAGCCTCGGCCTCTCAAAGTGTTGGAATTACAGGGGAGGCGCAGGGTGGGGAGCTGGATTCCAGCAGTGCTACCCTGCTGGTCCTGTGGTCTTGGGCATGTCCCAAACTCAGTTTCTTCAGGTATGAAATGCAGGTTATAGCAGCCCAGCACCTGGCACATAGTGAGTGTGGGATTGAAATGAACTCGATATTAGCTATGGTAACTGGGGAGTGTCCTCAGCTCCTTACAACAGTGGACTGCACCTGCTCATTTGCTGGCTGGGGGATTGTGTGGGAGATGGAGGGAGGATGAGGAGGTGAAGAATCTTGGGAACTTGGAACTGATTTTTTTTTACTGAAGGGGCTCAGAGTCCTCTCATCTGTTAGTGAGGATTCATTCTTTCTTTCCTTCATTCATCATTCCTGAGTGCCTATGCCTGGCCCTGTCCTAGGCCCTGGGGACATGGCAGCGAACAAAACAGATTCCTGCCTCATGGGAGTTATGTTCTTGTGTGAGAGACAGGTGATGAATGAATACAGGTATAATGTCAGATGGTGGCAGGTGCTCTGCAGAAAACAAGTGGAATTAAGGAGCTAGGGTCAGTAAAGAGCTGTGGGTGAGCTATTTAGATAGGGTCTGTAAGGAAGGCTTCTGGAAGGAGATCTGAAGTTAAGGCAGGAACAGCCATGCTCCAAAACATTCCAGGCCAAGGCAGCAGCTAGTGCAGAGGTCCTGAGTGTGGGGCATGTCTGGGATGCTCAGGGAATTTATGGAGCAGAGTGGCGGGCCCTGGCTGACATCTAGCTGCGTGCCACATCAGAGGAACCTACAAGAGCCACAGGAGGAGCTGCTATGCTTCCATTAAACCCTGGCCAAGCTTCCAGCGACACGTACCCCAAGTCCAACTTCTCACCAACCACCTGAGCTGGTGAGGGCTGAGCAGAGGAGGGGCGTGGCCTGGTGGGTTTTCACAAATCCCTGGCTGCCTAGGAGAATGGACTGTAGGAGCAGGGCTGGCAGCAGACCCCGGGGAGCAGGCTGACCCCTGGTTCAGGTAGGAGGGATGCTGGCTGGACCTGGGTGGTGGTGGTGAGGGTGGTTGGTGAGAAGTTGGACTTGAGGTACCTGTCGCTGGAAGCTTGGTCAGGGTTTAATGGAAGCATAACAGCTCCTCCTGTGGCTCTTGTAGGTTCCTCTGATGTGGCACGCAGCTAGATGTCAGCCAGGCCCCAGTCTAGGGAAGCTCAGTGGTGGGAGCTGCTGCTGCTAAATTCTATTCTTTTCATGATGCTCTTATGATAACTTGGACTTGTCACCCCCATGTGACGGCTTAGGCCTGAGGGCTGTAGACACAGAAGACAGTCACCCCCATCTTAGCACCTTCTTTTTTCATTTTTTAGAGATAGGGTCTCCCTCTGTTGCCCAGACTGGAGTGCAGTGGTGTCATCATGGGTCACTGCAGCCTTGGTCATTTTTTAAAAACTGCTTTATTGAGATGTAATTCACATGCCACACTTCACTCACTTAAAGTGTATAATTTAGTGCTTTTTGGTTTGGATTGTATAACCATCACCACAATCACATTTTGGAAAACTTCATTACCCAAGAAAGTAACCCTGTACTCACTAACAGTCAGTCTTCAATCCCCCCAACTCCTCAACCCCAGGCAATTACTAATATACTCTCCTATTCTGGACATTTCCTATAAATGGAATTATATAATGTATGACCTTTGGTGACCGGCTTATTTGACTTAGCACAGTGTTTTTGAGGTTCATCCATGTTGTAGCAAGTATCAGCACTTTATTCCTTTCTCTTGCTGAATAGTATTCCACTCTGTCTCCCACATTTTGTTTATCTGCTCACTCGTTATGGACATTTGGGTTGTTCCTACCTTCTGGCTATTGTGGATGCTGCTGCTATGAACGTTAGTGTACAAGTGTTGGTTTGAGTACCTGCTTTCAAATCGCTGGGCCATGTGGTGATTCTTGTTTACCTTTTTGAAGAATCTAATTTTTCTGCATTCTTATAATACTCGTTATTGTCTGGCCTTTCCATTTTAGCCATCTTAGTGTGTGTGAAGTAGTATCTTGTGGTTCTGATTGATATTTCCCTGATGGCTAAATTGATCATCTTTTCATGTGCTTATGTAGTCTTGGTGTCCTGGAGGCTGGTCCAGGCTGAAGTGTCACACCTGGTTCTGAATGAATAGCCCTGGGGATGGGGAATGAAGAGTTGAGGGTTAATATTTTAGGGAGGGAGGTCAGGGTACTAGCTGTGCAGATGACTGGGCCAGAGCTCAGAGCCACTTGCCACCACCTTGGGAAGAAATACTCCCCTGTCTCTTGAGATTAGGTGGCCCCATTAGTGCCACCATTGCTGTATAACTTAGCTTACCTCTGGGGTATGGCCTGTTTGACCTCAGAGGGGAGCTTGCTGCTAAGCTTGGTTGTGTGGAATGGTGGGGTTTGGAGCTCAGTTGGATGGTGACCTTGGTCCTGTTTGCCCCTGCAGAAGAAGGACCCAGCACAGTTCCTACAGGTACATGGCCGAGCTTGCAAGGTGCACTTGGATTCTGCAGTCGCCCTGGCCGCTGAGAGCCCTGTTAACATGTAAGACTGATATGGGGGGCAGTATAGTGTCTATGACTAGAATGGGGGTCAGAAGGGATCAGGTGGTAGTGTAGAGTCTGGAGCAAAGACTCTGGGGTACAGACAGTCCTTTGGGGACTAAAGGGCAGGGAATGCTTGACCTGCATGTGAAGGTGACAGTCACAGAGGCTAGGAATAGTGGGCAGGGTTTGGGATGGAGGCCCCACAGTAATGGTGGTTTGAGGACTTAGAGGGAAATGGGTGGGGCCAGAGGTCCAGAGTAAGCAGAGTAAGTTTCCAGAGGCGGGTGTTTCAGGGTTCCTGGGGCTCCTCAGAGAGCTCCTAGAGCCTGGTTTAAGTTCCCTGCTATTTTTAAAAATAGAACCATAGTTTATAATTTCCCCATTGCTTGATTCTAAGAAATAGGACCCCAGTATGCCCAGGGACAGTTAGATGGGTGGCCTGTTCCAGGTCTCAGGAACTAGAATGTGGATTCAGGACGTTTGCAACATAAGGGATGAAAGCTGGGGAGGAGATGCAGGCTGTGGCATGGGGATTAGAGGGGGCTGAGGGCCAGGCTTCCAAGCCCAAGGAGGGAGGGAACAGGCACTTTGTGTCCTGTGCCACGGGGCCCCTGAGCTTCTTGCTTTCCTGCTCCCTTTTCCTCCACTTCAGGATGCCCTGGCAGGGGGACACCAACAACATGATCGACCGCTTCGATGTCCGTGCCCACCTGGACCACATCCCTGACTACACCCCCCCACTGCTCACCACCATGTAAGCTGCCTCCCCCAGGGATTACCAGGCAGAGTATTGCACCCAGGAAACCCCTGTTCTTTTCCCAGCCCGCTTGTCACTTTCTAGGAAAGAGGTGTGTGGGGGGAAGAGCCCCTCTCCATTTGGGAGGGCCTCTTCAGCTGAGAGTCACCATCCCCTTCTAACCACACCCCTCCCTGAGCCTGAGGCAGGCCCCTCATTTCTTTTCCTGCTGGCTTGGTGTGGGATCCACCCCTCCCTCTGATTTCAAGATCTTGACCTCCCCCAAAGCTCCCCAGAGCAGGAGTCCGACGAGCGGAAATGTAACTACGAGCGCTACCGAGGCCTGGTGCAGAACGACTTTGCCGGCAGTGAGTGATCTGTGGGGGAAGTGGGGAGTGGGTTTGAGGCCCCTGGAGCCTGGAATACCTAGGCAAGTTTGGGAAGGAAAGTTTTATCCAAGAATTTTCTTTTTTTTTTGAGTTGGAGTCTCACCCTGTTGCCCAGACTGGAGTGCAGTGGCACGCTCCCAGCCACCGCAGCCTCGAACTGCTGGGCTCCGGCAGTCCTTCTGCCTCAGCCTTCCAAGTAGCTGGAACTACAGGCGTGCGCTACCACACCCAGCTCATTTGTGATTTTTTTTTTTCTTTAGGTTAGAAAAAAGTTTATTTAAAAGATAGGTTAGAGAAAAAGGGTGGATCCACCTCTTCAAGATTGAAGAAGGGACCAAACACTGAAGAAGCATTTGGTGCTTAATGTTTGAAGCTGGGTGTTTTTATGTTTTTCCCCAGGAGGCTGGAAATGGGAATTGATTAGTTTACCAAAGGCATTTCTGTGAAATGTTACAGTGGGAGGGGGCTATTGTTGCCATATCAATTAGCTGCCCGGTACCACAGTGGCCAGAGTTTCAGATAGCTGATCACGTAGACAGGGAGAGTAGCCCAAGGTCTTTGGGAGGCTGAGGTGAGTGAATTGCCTGAGCCCACGGGTTCGAGACCCACCTGGGCAACTTGGCGAGACCTCATCTCTACAATAAATCAAAAAATTTTCCGGGCGTGGTAGCGTGCGCCTGTAGTTCCTGCTACTTGGAAGGCTGAGGCGGAAGGATCGCCGGAGCCCAGCAGGTCGAGGCTCATTTGTGATTTATTGTAGAGATGAGGTCTCGCCAAGTTACCCAGGCAGGTCTCGAGCCTGCGGGCTCAGGCAATCCACTCACCTTGGCCTCCCAAAGCGCTGGGATTACAGGCTGAGCCACCGAGCCTGGCCTATCCAAGAATTTTCTATTACAGGGCCTTGGGGTCTGGTCTCAGCTCTGTCAGAGACTTGCATTGTCTCAATATCTTTCTTCTCTGGGGCCTCTGTCTCTGGATTTGGTACAGGGGATGGCTACTGAATTAGATATTCCCTCAGGGCCACCTCTACGTGCCCTCTGACTCTGTGGTCTTTTTTTTTTTCCTCTTAAAAAACTGGGAAGATTTGGTCTCCCCCCCACCCTTAAAAATTGGGAAAATAGCAAGAACACATTTTTACCTTTGTGTATTTTCCCCTGCCTGCATGGATCAGATTGTCAGCTCTGAAGAGGAAATTTCTACTTATTTAAATGAATATTTAGACAGCATTTGACAATTTGTCAAGTGTTCATGTATGTCCAGGATTTTTCTCCAAGCCCAGCCTTATCTCCATCACCATTTTACACATGAGAAAACAGAAGCTCAGGGGGACTTCTCCCTGCTCTGTGCTTGCCCAGGGAGGTCCAGACTCTGACAGTCTCGGGGGTTTTTGTCTGTATTGTCTCATTACATCTGCACAGCCACCTAGCAAGGGAGGAGTGATACTCCATTTACAGATAAGGATGTTGAGGCTCACAGGTGAGGGGAAACCCTGTCCAAGAAGCTAGGATTCTCCCCCATGTTCTCAGCTGCTGTTGTCTCCTGATGGAAAGCCCTTCACTCACCTACCAAGAGGACTTGCGATTCCCTCTCAGGGTTTCCCTGTGGAGTTAAGGGAAAGACAGAGTTCTCTGCTGGGCTTGTCCATATAGGAGTCCTTTACCTGACGAGTCTCAGTTTCCTCCTAGAGGAGGGGTGATAATGATTTTGCTGCATGGGGTAGTTGTGAGAGTTTGGTGAGGGGATGTATGAAACCTCAGCACTGAGCCTGGCACAGATGACCCTCCATACAGGTTTGCTAGCCCCATACTTCCTTGTTTCTAAGATAGATGTTTTTGCATCTCTAAAATTAGAGGATGTCAAAATTCTTGAAATTGAAGCCGGGCATGGTGGCTCATGCCTGTAATCCCAGCAATTTGGGAGGCTGAGGTAGGAGTTTGAGATGAACCTAGGCAACATAGTGAGACCTCATCTCTACAAAAAATGCAAAAATTAGCCCAGGTGTGGTGGTGTACACCTGTTGTCCCAGCTACTCAGGAGACTGAGGTGGAAGGATCGCAAGCCCAGGTGGCTGAGGCTGCAGTGAGCTAGGATTGCACCACTGCACTCCAGCCTGGGCAACAGAGACCCTGTCTCAAAAACAAACAAAAAACAAAATTCTAGCAATTGGTGAGTCCTTAGAATCAGGAAAATATGTCATCATTGAAATCGGTATTTTTGCCATCACCCAAGGGCACATGGCTGCTTGGTGGTAGAGCCAGGGCTTCCCTTAGTTCTGTCTCACTCTGCATTCATTCATTCGCTTCCACAAATAATTATTGAGCACCTGTGGTGTGCCAGACACTATTCTGGGATCAGTGGCCTAGTTGGGGAGAGGGCAGCGGCTACATGATCATGCCAGTAACGGTAATTACAGACTAAGGTTGCGTGACAGTGTTCTGTTCTCTGAGAAAAATAGGACAGAAGTCCTTGACCGAGACTGGGGTCAGTGAAGAGTGAATAGGAGCTCCCTGGTGAGGACAGGGTAGGCCACAGGGTTCCGGGCTGAGAATAGCATGTGCAGAGGCCCTGTGCTGGGAGGGAGGTGTGCAGACTGGAGGGACAGGGAGAAGGCTCATGCAGCTGCCGCAGGGAGAGTGAGGGAGCTTGTGTGAGACAAGGTTGGCAGGGCCCCTCCTTTCCAGCAGGGCTTGTCGACATGGGCAGGAATCGGGGTGTCTGCTAGGACAAGGGGGGACCATGTTGCGTCATCTTTAGGCCCACCCAGCCTGTCCACCTCATGTTACAGATAGGCTGAGGCCTGGGGAGGAGGGAAGGGGACTCCCCCAGGGTCCCACAGCAAGTCAGGGACACATGTCTGAATGCACGGGGGATCAAAGAAGCTCCAGTTCATTGTTAAGCTCCCAAGGTGGGTATTGGGAGTTTAGGAGAGCCAAGCCATCCCAAACCACACTTAAACTGAGCCACAGAGAGTCCACAGTGAAGTGACCCATGCAGTCTGGCATCCCGCACTCAGAGCAGGTTTATATTTTTCAAAGGTCTAGCCAGAGACCTCCATGATAGTGACAATGGTAGCACAGTGCCCAAATACCAGGCACTCACCCTGCTAGCCCTCCCAAGTCACACAGAAGGAAAGTGCAGCACAGAGGGGTGAAGTCACTTGACCAAGATCACGTGGCGAGTAAGTGGTGTAGCCAGGGCTCTACCTAGTTGTTTGTGTCCCCCTTTATGTCATTTGTGATTATTAGGAATTGATGACACCACCCCCAGCTGCACTTGGCTGCACCTGCCCTCCTGCCCCCCTACTGCATGCTTGTATGTCTCCCTTAATTCCCAGTGTCCCTGACCCGCTCTAACCTGTGTGCTTCTTACCTGCTGCAGTCTCAGAGGAGCAGTGCCTATACCAGATCTACATCGACGAGTTGTACGGAGGCCTCCAGAGACCTAGTGAGGACGAGAAGAAGAAGTGAGTCAGGGTCTGGGGTGCAGTGGGGTTGAGGGGAGCAGGAGGGCTCTGAGCCCCTCCAGGGCGGGTATCTTCCATCCTGTCCACCATGGTCTCTCCAGAGCCAAGGATGGTGATTGGCATATAGTAAGTATTCAGTTAATAAAGGTTTAGAGGAGGAAGCAGCTCTGGAGGGTCAGGGTTTGCTGAAGTCTCTACGCTGCATTTTCAACTTGTGGAATGATGGGAGGTGCAGGGCCTGTGGGGAGACAGCCCTGGGTTTGAATCCTGACTATAAGACCTCAAATGAGGACTTCCCTGCTGAGCCTTGTGTTCCCCTGTGAAGTGGGGCTAGTAGGAGTCCCACCGCCTAGAGCTGGGAGGTGTGCAGGAGGTGGAGCCTGTGGAGCCCTTGTGCTGGTTCCTGTCATGTAGTGAGCTTGCAGTCAGCAGGAGCTGATGTAACTGGAAAAAGTCATCTCAAGGCCGGGGCCCTCAAGGAATGACTGAGGTTCTCAGTCCTTATCCTGGAGCAGCCTCTGGAGCAGGGTGATCCTGAGCTGCTGTCCTGAAGGGCAGCCATTGGGTGGTTTCACTTCCCTCGTCTCCACCCCCGTCTGAGCCCAGAGTCGTGTTGTCGTCTGTCCCCGTCGTCCCCCCGCCCCCACCAAGGAATGACTGAGGCAGGGTGATCCTGAGCTGCTGTCCTGAAGGGCAGCCATTGGGTGGTTTCACTTCCCTCGTCTCCACCCCCGTCTGAGCCCAGTGTCGTGTCGTCGTCCGCCCCCCCCATCCTCGCACATATTGTTTCCTGTGCCAAGGTTAAACGTCCCTCCTCCTGAGCACCTGCTGCTCCACCTGCTCACACTGGTCCTGGATCCCTGGCTCAGGGCGTTGGTGCTTCCCTTGGCGACTCCTTCCCTGGTGCTCTGGGGCTCCCCTTTGTGGTCCTAACTGCTTGCTACTTTCCTCCACCCGAGGAGATTTTGCAGGACTGGAGTGGGAGCTTCCTGAAGACCCTGACCCACATCACATCCCCAGCTTTAGGGTCCTGCTCAGACCCCTCAGGCCCTGCTCTGTTTGAGCAAAGCTGGGGCACACTGCCGCTCAGGATAATTCTGGGCCATGCCCTCATAGGACTCACAGTCTGGTTGGGGGAGACAAACCTGTCCCCCCACAGCATGACCCAGTGTGGGCAGGGCAGGGGAGCTCACAACAGTGCCCGACCTGGCCTGGGGACGGACCAAGGACTTCCTACAGACAGAGCACTGGAGCTGGGGCATGGAGGAAAAGGGGAGGCTGGAGGGTGGGCAGGGGCAGAGGGTCCTAGGCTGAGGGAGGGGCTGAAGGGAGGGAGCTGTGGTGCTCGAGAGGGCAGTGTGTGGGGCCTGCCTGGGACTCTTTTCTCCGCTGGGCACCGCCCTGGCTCACCAGCTCCCCTGTCACAGGCTGGCAGAGAAGAAGGCTTCCATTGGTTACACCTACGAGGACAGCACAGTAGCCGAGGTAGAGAAGGTGGCGGAAAAACCGGAGGAGGAGGAGTCACCGGCCGAGGAGGAGAGCAACTCGGACGAAGATGAGGTCATCCCCGACATCGGTGGGGTCCCCTCTCTGCCCTCCCCACCCGCAGTCCCTGGGCATCGTTTTTGTGTCTCGTCCCTCACCCTCTGTGGGGCGCCCCGTGCTTATGAGCCCTGTCTCTCTCCCTCTCCTGCTCTAGGGTGCTTCAACCTCCTACCTCCTCTGTCTCACTCATGTCCTCTTCCGTTCCCTGCCATCCTCTGTCTCTCATTTCTAGGGCACTGTTTTTATGATATTTTCCCCACCTAGGTGTTGACTCTGTTCTCTTCCAGTTGGGCTGGCCTCTCTGCTTCTCCCTCCTGCTTTCTCTTCTCTCTCCTCTGGAAAACAAGCGTTCATCCCTCGTCCCCCAAGCATCTGTCTGTCCATCCCTCCCCCATTCTACTGATCATCTTCTACCTGAATATCCATGGAGCAAACCACCCACCTATCTCTCCATTTTTCCCATCCTGGCTCTCTCCGGCAGCTGGCTCTTTATTCCTACTTTGCAGAGCAATCCGTTACCTCAGCCCATCTCTTCTTTCACTTATGCATCTTGCAATCCAACTCTTACACACCTGGACCTGTATCCCTCCTGCTGCCCTTGGTCTTCATCCACCATCTGTCCGTCCCCTATTCACTCCTTGCTGTCATGTCACTCTCACCACACATCTCACTCATCTGTTCATCCATCTGTCTCTCCCAAGCCCCATTTCCCCAGGCCCTCTGTCCACTCTATGCTGTGCTCGTCTCTGGCCAAGCCCTCTGCCAGCCTGGGGGATGCCGAGATGAGCCAGACCTGATTCAGTCCCTCCCTGAAGATTCCTCCAGTCTGGCAGGCTGCCCCATCCACCTAAGCTTCCTGGACACTGCCCCTTCTCCCGTCCTCTCACTTGGCCTTGGCTCCTGACAGCCTTTCTCTTGGTGCAGACGTGGAGGTGGATGTGGATGAACTGAACCAGGAACAGGTGGCAGATCTCAACAAACAGGCCACAACCTATGGCATGGCCGACGGTGACTTTGTCAGGTGAGGCCTGCCCAGCCCACTGCGACCCTTCCCGCTTAAGACCCCATCTTGGCATCTCTATCCTTACTGCTGGTTCTAACAGCCGTCCTGTTTGAGCACTCAAATGCCTGGCGCTGGTCCCAGGACTTGACATACAGGTCCCTGAGTCTGTGGTACTTGTGACCCTACTTCAGCTGTGCAGAAACTGAGGCAGAATTACCCGACCTGCCCTACTCAGTGACCTGGGGCAGGTCTGACCCCCTTGAAGCTCCTGAGCTTCCTGGACCTAGTGGACAGCGACCTCTGGTGGAGCAGGGTCATTCTCTCGGCAACAGCTGGTTGAGCTTCCACCTTGTGCCATACCTGGTGCTACTCTTTGACTCGCACGACTCCATAAAATGACCCCAACTCACAGAGCAGCAAATTGGAAACCAAATAAACCAAGCCTGAACATGGCATTCTCTGCTCAGAACCTGCCATGGCTCCCACCTCAGGAACAGCCAGCTACCTACCATGACCACAAGACTCTCCCGCTGTCCCTCATGCCCCTGCCCTGACTCCTTACTCCTCAGGTGCCCGAGGCCTGGTCCAACCTCTGGGCTGCTCTGTCTGCTGTTTTCTGCCCAGCATCTGTGCAGCTTGCTCATTTTCAACTTGTGCAGGTTTCTCTGTGGTTTCCCCGACCTCCCTGTTGAAAAGGGCAACTTCTGCCGTCCCTGGCCCTGCCTTTCCTCCTTCCTTGGTTTGTTTTTCTTATCAAGACTAGCACCATCTCATGGACCAGGTGTGCTATTACCTTGGTCCTTTTCTGTCTTCTCCCCTAGAATGTAAGCCTGTGCAGGTTGGGATTTCTGTTTTTTTCAGTGCTGAGTTCTTTTTTATGTTTTTATTTTAAAGATGGGTACAATTCAGGGTTAGGTATACAAATGTTCATTATGCAGGTTCCCTTGTTGATGCGGTGTGCCCCCCTCCTTAGTACTGAGTTCTTAATGCCTAAAATAACACCTGGCACACAAAAGGTGCTCATTGAATTGTATCAAATGAGTGAAAGACACAACAGGGTGACATGGGGCCCATCACCTCCTAGTGTCCTGGGATTCCTCCCTCTCTTTGATGACTCGGCCAGTGTTCCCTCACCCTGCGAACTGCCTCTCCTCCATCCCGATTCTCATCCCCCTTTGCAGGATGCTTCGGAAAGACAAGGAGGAGGCAGAGGCCATCAAACATGCCAAGGCCCTTGAGGAGGAGAAGGCTATGTATTCGGTGAGGTCTGGACTGGTGGGAGGGGACAGGAATGTGGCTGCCCTCTCTGAGGCACACCTCTTACCAGCCTGGCACCCATCCTACCCTAGGGACGTCGCTCCCGGCGCCAGCGGAGAGAGTTCCGGGAGAAGCGGCTGAGGGGCCGCAAGATCAGCCCGCCTAGGTAGGGCCTCTTTCCTGAGCTCCACCCTGCCAGCTTCAGTCTTGGAGGCTCTGGGGGAGGAGGCAGGAGCTTAGGGCCCACAGAGGCTCTTGGGGGGCAGGCTTTTGGCTTGAGGACAAGAGTCTTCCTAGTGGGGTGATTAATGACCTGAGTGAAGGTTTAGAGATAGAAATGGCCTTGAGGGCCATGTGGACAGTTTCCCCTGCCAGCCACACCCTCAGCCTGCTGGACTTGGGACCCTTACTGGACTCCCTGGGAGCCAGTGCAGAGGTGGCATAAAGCTGTTGCCAGGGATGGCTGGAAGACTTGAGGGCAGAGCCAGGGCATAGGCCTAGCCCTTGACTCTGACCCGCTTCTGCTGCTTGGCCACTCCCTGTCAGTTTGGACAACTTCCCAAACTCTCTGAGCTTCAGTTTCTTCCTTTGGAATATAGAGCACTATCACCTACTGGGAGAGAGGGCTGGACCAGTCCCCACGTGGAGATCTTGGGACAGGTTTGGATGAGGCGGTCTGGCATGGAGCGGGGAGCCTAGAGATCCTTGTGGGCCTGGCGGCCCTGTGCAGGCCCAAGCCTTTTTTGCTGCATCTCCATTAAGGGAGAGTGATTGAGAGTTGTTGCTGTGAGTCTGAAATAACATGTGGGTTCAGGGGCTGGTGTGGAAATGTTCTTTAGAGTAGTGCTGATTCTCACCATCAGCATAGAGGCAGTGCACATCAGGGCAGTGCGTGACAGCGGGGGCTCGCTGGCCACACAGCTCCTTCACTTCTGAGCTTTGTGATGCTGAGAAGTTGGCTTCACCTCTCTGGGCCTCAGTTTCCTCAACTGTGAAGTGTGAATAATCGTGGTATCTATGTCGGAGTTGTTATGAAGAACCATTTTAACTCATTCATGACCACTGACATGAATTTATATCATTCCAAATTCTGTTCCTGGTTTCTGCCGACGTGAATTTACCTCATCATGGAAAAATGTCTTTTTGGGTTTATAATCTGAATAAAAATATCAAGTGTGGAATGCTAGTCAGAGTGGTGTCTGAGGCAAATACTGGATATGTCTGCAACATTAAGCTGTATTGTAAAAAAAGGTGACAATTTAGAAAAGACCATTTCACTTGTGCTTAACAATAGAAATTTGTGGCAACCAGCTTCCGATTTTTTTTTCCACCCGCTTTCAGTATTAGGAAAGTGAAAAATTTGTTGGTCTCGAATATTTTTTTATTTTTTTAAGTTGGAGTCTCACTCTGTCGCCCAGGCTGGAGTGCAGTGGCACACTTCCGGCCACCGCAGCCTCAACCTGCTGGGCTCTGGCAATTCACTCACCTCGGCCTCCCAAAGCGCGGGATTACAGGCTGAGCCACCGAACCCGGCCTCGAATATGTTAATTGGTATAAAACACTTAGTGCCTGGCACATGGTAAGCAACTAAGACATGTTATCTATTTTAGTAATTTTTTTTTCCTTTAGAGACAGAGTCATGCACTGTCGCCTAAGCTGGAGTGCAGTGGCATGATCATAGCTCACTTTAAACTTGACCTCCTGGGCTCAAATGGTCTTCCTGCCGCAGCCTCCCAAATAGCTGGGACTACGGATGTGTACTACCACACCCGGCTCGTTTTTAGATTTTTTGTAGCTGTAGTGTCTGACTGTGTTGCCCAGCCTGGCCTCCAACTCCTGGCCTTAAGTGGTCCTCTTGCTTCAGACTCTCAAAGTGCTGGGATTATAGGCATGAGCCACTGCACCTGGTCTATTT
>CAUYQG010062606.1:0-14001 GCA_963574415.1 Tarsius wallacei | reverse complement strand
CCTCAGCCTTCCAAGTAGCCGGAATTACAGGCGCGCGCTACCACGCCCGGCTAATTTTTTGATTTATTGTAGAGATGAGGTCTCGCCAAGTTGCCCAGGCGGGTCTCGACCCCACGGGCTCAGGCAATCCACTCACCTCAGTCTCCCAAAGGCATGGGATTACAGGCTGAGCCACCGAGCCCCGCTAGGCCCACCTCTTAACACCATCACATTGGGTGTTAGTTTCCAATGTTTGAATTTTAGAGAGACACCAACATTAAAACCACAGCACCACATATGGGGGGAGGCCCCAGGTGTCACCTTCAGCCTCTGGAGTGGACCTTCCTCTTCAGTGTAGTATCACCCCTCTCTTTGCTTTCTGCAGACCCGCTTTGGTGACTTTCTCCTTTTAAGCTTTGACTGATGCAAGCCTTACCTCAGAAAACCGGTGCTCTGACTTGAAGTGAGGAAGACAAGCCCCCAGCGGCAGGGGGGCCAGGACTCTGGAAAGCCTCCTTGGGTTTCAGTAAAAGGGCTTCTGTCTTCTACAAATTGGAGGAGAGATCTGGGGCTTAGGGGAAAGCAGCGGCATTGCTTGATGGTTACTTGGCCTCCCCACGCCTCAGTTATCTCATCAGTAAAACGAAGTATTGGTAGTCCTAGCCTCAGAGAGTCCTTACACCCACAAAGCACGGAGAACAGCACCTGAAACCGCAGAATCACGACACACGTGGGAGCTGTTTTTGTTGACTCTGACTCAGCTGCCAGAGAGGAGGTCTCTGAGTCCAGACACATTAGGGCATTGGCAAGAGGGATTTGGGGTCATAGATAATAATGCCCCTTTTGCTCAAGTTGGATGAGACCAGCGAGAGCAAGCATCCCCTTTGTTCCATGGTAAACAGTCAGGTAGCTTCCAAGGGTGTCCAGAGAGGCCAGGAACCTAGGGAGGGCAATGGACTATTCCTTCAGCCCCCACCAGACGTGATGCCCCCTGCAAGGGCAGATTCTGTGTCCACATGCCAACCTCAGGTCTGCATGGCACCTGGAAGCCATGAGATGTGTCCGAGTGTTTATGGTCACCAGCCTGGGAGCCTGTGTTGTTGTCTAATAAGCCCCGTCACTGGAGCCTTCTAGTGCACCGCATGGGGCAACACTATCTCAGCAGCCCTCAGGGGTTGGATGGGGCAGTTTATTTTCCTGTGTGGGCCCCTCCTCGTGGGGTTGCGATGACTCGGTCACCTCAATAGTCCACCTGCTCCAGGTTCTGGCAGGCAATATAGGAGCACCATGCTGCCTGCGGCCTACCCAAATGACCCTGCTCAGCAGCTGCCTCTAGTGACATAGACTCTCTGCCTTTAAAGCCTGCAAACCAATCACGATGGCCTCACCCGCCCGCGGCTACCTCCAATGTTGTTTTTCAGCAGGAGAGAAGCATCGGTGTTATTCATGAAATCAAGACTCGGGGAGGGAAAAAAAAAGTGTGTTTCCAGCTACAATCTGGCCTGAAATAAATAGAATTCACTCGAAGCAGAGCAACGGGCCAGGAAAAATACTGTTAACACTTGCCACAGAAAAATATATATTGCTCGATATATATTTCAAAAGGGGTATATATATTTCCTTTCAAAAATATATAAACAGCTCCCACAAATCAAAAAGAAAAAGACAGATGGTGCCACAGGAAAATGAGCCACTGACGTGGTAGCGAGTGGGGCCAGTTGGCAGCGGCGGCAGCTACACCCTTTTCCCTTTCCCAGGGGCGCCCTTGGCTGTTCCAGTCCCCACCTGGACATGCACTTGTGCTTGGGGGAGGGGGGCAGCCCTAGTGCCTGGGAGTCAAGGTTCACTGTGATCATCACAGTGGGATGGGTCCATGATAAGCTGGGATGCTGTCTGTCCATCTGCTGGGGGCTGGGGGTGGCAAGGAGGTTTCTAGAAAAGACTGTTTTAAATCTCAGAACAGGGCAACCCACTCAGGTCCCCTCCCACTGTGGGAGCTTTTCTGTCCTCTTAAGTCCTGCTTGAAATAATAATAATAATTTTTTAAAATCTCAAAAGCAAACACTGAAAGGCAAGGCCCCCTTTTCTGCCTCCAGACGTGGCGGTGAGGACGTGAGGCCTGAAGCCACGGCGGGCATCCAGACAGAAGTCGGCTGAAAATGAGGAGAGTGTGGCCAGGCGTGGTGGCTCATGTCTGTAGTCCCAGGAGTTGGGAGGCTGAGGCAGGAGGATCACTTGAGGCCAGGAGTTAGTGACCAGCCTGGGTAACTTGAGGCCAGGATTAGCGACCAGCCTGGGCAACCTAGGGAGTTCCTTTCTTTACGAACAATAAAGAAAAATTAGGCAGGCATGATGGTGCATGTCTGTAGTCCCAGCTCCTAAGGAGGCTCAGGCAGGAGGATCACTTGAGCCCAGGAGGTGGAAGCTTCAGGGACTTATGACTGCCCACTGTACTCCAGCCTGGACTTCAGAGAGAGACCCTGTCTCTAAAATAATTTTTTAGAAAAAGAGATGGGGAGATCTCTGAGGATGGCAGAGCAGAAAAACCTAAAAGAACCAGGGCCTTCCTAACATCACTGGACTGCTGAGTCTACCCCCTTAGGGCTACTTCCAACCTGCACATTTTTGTTTACTTAAAAAAATGTTTTACTTAAAAAATATATAACACACAATTTACCACTGTGACCATTTTTAAGTGTGCAGTTCAGTGGCCTTAAACACATTCACGTTGCTAGGCAGCCATCACCACCGTCACCTCCAGAACTTTCTCATCTTCTCAAACTGAAACTCTGTCCCCATCAAATGCTCAGTCCCATCTGCCTCCCCCTCTGTGGATTTGACTCCTCTAGGGACGTCATGTCAGTGGAATCATACAGCCTTTGTCCTTTTGTGACTGGCTTATTTCTCACTCAGCGTAACGCCCTCAAGGCTCACCCATGTTGTGGCCTACGTTAGGATTCCCTTCCCTTTTAAGGCTGAATAATATTCCATTGTATGAATAGACCTCATTTCGTTTCGTTTATCCATTCATTTATCGATGGAATTTGAGTTGTTTCCACCTCTTGGTGATTGGGAATAACGCTGCTATTAATATAGGCGTACTGAAAGCGTACCTGCTTTCAGTTTTTTTTTTTTTTTTGAGTTGGAGTCTCACTCTGTCACCCAGACTGGAGTGCAGCGGCCACTCCCGGCCACCACAGCCTCGACCTGCTGGGCTCCGGCGATCCTTCCGCCTCAGCCTTCCAAGTAGCTGGAACTACAGGCGCGCGCTACCATGCCCGGCTAATTTTTGATTTATTGTAGAGATGAGGTCTCACCAAGTTGCCCAGGCGGGTCTCGAACCCACGGGCTCAGGCAATCCACTCACCTTAGCCTCCCAAAGGCACGGGATTACAGGCTGAGCCACCGAGCCCGGCAGGTTTTTTTTTTTTTTTAGTTGAGGTTTCACTCTGTTGCCCAGGCTGGAGTGTAGTGGCATGATCATGGCTCACACTGTAGTCTCAAACGCCTGGGTTAGGCAGTCCTTCCACCTCAGCCTTCCAAGTAGCTGGGTCTACAGGCATGTGCCACATTGCCCAATTTGTTTTTAAAACTTGTAGAGACAGGATCTCACTGTGTGACCCAGGCTGGTCTTGAACTCCTGGACTCAAGTAGTCCTCCTGCCTTGGCCTCCCAAAGTGCTGAGATTATAGGTGTGAGCCACTGTGTATAAAAATAATTTTGACCTTGGAGACCCTCAGACATCTGAAGACTATACTTTGAGAACAGGTCCAATATACATATATGTGAAAAAACTTAAACACCAAGTGTCATTTAAGCTTAGCAGTCATTTTAATATTATTTCAATACTGTTTTAACAAAATACTTCTTTTTAACAAATAGCAACTTGAACTTGGTAAAAGTGTGGACATTACTATAGAATATGTACTTTGTGTATTAGTAATTATTGCTGCATAAAAACCACCCCAAAATTTAGTGGCTTAAAGCAATAATAATTTATAATTCTGTGGACCAGAAATTTGGTCTGGCTTCAGCTGGGCAGATCTTGTGCAACTTTTGCATGGGGTCACTTACGGGCTGCAGTCATCTGGTAACTTGATTGAACAGTCTAAGCCTCACTCGTGGCTGTTTGCGCTGGCTGCTTGCTGGGCCATGTGTGTCCAGGCTAGCCTGGGCTTTTTCATACGGTAGCTGGATTTCAAAAGAATGAAGAAAGAGGGCAATGCTAATACATTAGCATTTTTCAAGCCTCTGCTTGCATTGTGCTTACTAATGTCTCATTGGTCAAAGCAAGCCACATGGCATTGCCCAGAGCCACTATAAGATGTACCCTTCAAGGCAGTGCAATTCTTATTCCCTATTTATAGATAAGGAAACTGATAAATGAAAAATAACTATTTAAAAAATATAGTGAGAAGAGTGGCATTTCTTTACACCTTAGCAACTTTCTTTAAAGTCTGTAGTAAAAGAAGACACTTGGATACTTACCTGCTTCTACATTTAGCCTGACATGTTTTTGATGGAAGCACATGAAGAAAGTGCAGCCTCACATGGACATGTAATTAGGAAAGGGAGAAGTATTTTAATAGCTTTCTACTCATTTGGCACATTCTCTGGACATTCTCTGATATTGCACCAACACTTCTGTAGTGGAGTGGGACATGTGTATGAATCAAAAGAACAGCTTGGAGCCGTGTCTCAGGCATGCCACACTATAGAGTTGGGATAGCTGTGTGCTATTTGCTTTCTGGAATGGTCACACCAATAAATATAAACACTGTGCCCTTCCCAATGGCCAGCTGGTGTTGGAAAAATGGACTATACTTGCTTCAAGCCCCTTCTCACTATTCTGCCTGCTATTATGGCCATGTAACCTGAGCCAGCATCACTCGTGATTCTCCTGTGACTGTCAACTCCATATTCCCCCGGCCCTCCATGATGTCTTTAATATCTATTGAGCAAATAAAACATAATTCTAACAACTATTAACACTGAGAACCTAAGAGCAGCATAGTGTGCAAGTGCCTGAGCAGTGCAGCAGCAGGGCCCGAGAAGCTGTGATGTGCCCCATGTGAGACGGAGAGAGTGGGTGGCGCAAATGCCTGTGTTCAACCATTGGGGGTCATCATTTCTCCATCTGTGGAGGGCTTTCCACATCTTCTTCACCATGATACTGACAGGATAGGATACGCTACTGTTTGAGATAGAAAAGATGCCAAAATGAAGAAAGCCTTGATTTCTACAGCCCAGAAAGTTTTAAAATTTGGGGGCACAGTATAAAGCAAAATATATAAAATTATAAGTATTCCATAAAGAGTATGCAGTTTTCCTTATATCTTAATATAATGCTTGCTAATATTTGTTGAGTATTTGAATAATATATCATTTTAGTGTATTGGTGTATGTATATATAATATGGTATATTATGGCAAGTATAATGGTATAGTATATGAGTATCACATTATACTCATATAATATACATAAAATATAAGTAAAACTCTTAGCATAGTACCTTTAAGAGTCATGCACTTTTCCATGAGCTTTTTGTTTTTTAACTCCTTTAACCCATTTAATCCCTACACCAACCCTCTGAAGTAGGTACTAGTATTACTCCCAATTTGCAGATGAAGCAACTGAGACACAATCATTAAGTAACTTGCCCAAGGTAAAAAACTAGTAAGTGTAGAATCAGGATTTGAACACAGACAGGTGGGTGCTGGAACGGAATGTTCTAATAGGTCAGCTGGTTCAAGCTCAGGACCTTTATCCTGTGCATTTGCAGCCTTTGTGGCAAGCATTGCTTGTTAGGTCTCTGTTGAATAACTACTGCAGCAGAGTCATGAGAGGTAATTGTGGTTGTGGTAGAAAATCCCTGGGCTGAGAATGAAAAATGCCAGTCTAGGGCAGATCACAGCAACTTTTCTGAGTCTTCATATTATCACCTCTAATACAAATATTCTAATGTCAATCTCCTATGCCTATTTGGGTCATGTTTTGTCATTTATAAAGTACCTTTACATCCTGTGCCTTTCATCTGTTTTGCCTGCCTTATTGAGCTGTTACAGGATCAAATGAATTATATACGGAAGAGGTGTAAAAGAGTATTGTTGCTTTTTGAAGTATTTTCTTCTCTCAGTATTGTGTTTCATCAAGAGTAACTATAAAAAATAATTCAGATTTACTTGAATATTTAAGGTATAGATGCTGTTTCATAACTTTATGCATGGTCACCTCCTACTGTTTTCACACATAGCTCTAATACCCAAGTATTGTATCAAATAGAAGTTATATTCAATTTCATTTTCTGCCCTAGTGAACAGGAAACATGGTAGGCACGGATAATCCACAATAATTGACTAGCTTTTGGTGTGCATTTTTGTACTTAATTTAACTTGAGTATGTGTGGCTGAGAATTCAGAGCACTTAAACTATTGAGCTTCTTTGGAAAACCCAGCTTGAGATTAATCATGTTTTTCAGACATAGGTGTCTTTTCCACCCCACCTATTTTATTGTTTCCAGTTCAGGAACTCAGCAGAAATGATCGTACCTCCTTTCTCCCTTTCCCATACACATCTTGTGTTAAAGGTACAGAGCGCAGGAGGCTATGGGAGAGAGAGGTTCTCTTTTTTGAGGAGGCAGGGGGTTAACTTAAGAGCATGGAGCAAACATCAAATATTCTTCTTTTCTTGCTTGATCAATGATGACGTTAATAAGAAGATACCCACCTGGGTGTTCAAGTGTCTGGACTTCTGAGGGTGAGACCATCCTGATGGGGGACTCTATAGTTCTAGGAGCTGCTGAGATCAAAGCAACACAAGGAAAATTTTATTCTTAGCACTTTGGACTTTCACAGTATCACTAGAAGAAGACTTTGTGGACTCCACTTTCTCTGTAACCCACGGGGTTGTGTTTGTACCAGCCAATAATGCAAGACTGTCTCAGTCTGTTTGAGCTGCTAAAACAAAATACCATTACCTACGTGGCTTATAAAAGAACAGAAATTTATTTCTCACAGTTCTGGAGTCTGGGAAGTTTAAGATCAAGGCACCAGCAGATCTTCCTTTTTCATAGAACAGCTTCTTCTTGCTGTGTCCTCACATCGTGGAACAGGAAAGGCAGCCCTCTGAGGCCTCTTTTGTAAGGGCACTAAGCCCATTCATGAGGACAGAAGCCCATTCGTGACCTATTCTCCTCCTAAAGGTCCCACCTTTTTATACCATCATATTAGTGATTAGGTTTTGACATATAAATTTTGAAGAAGAAAAAATGTCTTTACTGTTTCTTTTCATGACTACACCTAAACAAAATAGGCCCTGAAGAAATGGCTATTTTCACTAAGGTCATAATTATATTTCCACCTTGAAATAAAAGACTTTCGGAGATTTGAATATTCTTATTACATGACTTCTACATGACTTTTTCTTACAAGTGTGATGTCCAGAGCGAGGGAAGATCATAATATTGTTCTGCCTTGTGCTCGGTAAACCTCTCTTTCATATGATGTTTGGTTCTCTCCTTGAGGGTTAATGACAACCTGGAGTGTGTGATCTAAGGAAGGGGCCAGAATGGTAAGGGGAGACTCATTGGTGGTTGAAGGAATGGGAGAGAGAAGACTTGGAGAAGAAAGGTTGCCTGTGATAGGAATATTCAAATTTTTGAAAGACTTTTATTTCAAGGTAGAAATATAATTATGATTGTTAGTGAATATAGTTAGACATTTCTTCAGGGCCTTCTCTGTTTAGGTGTTGTACTAGGCACTCACCATATGTTACATATTTTGCAAGCTATATACCATCTCTCTTTGACAGATGATATAACTGAGACTCAAAGAGGTGTAGTAACATGCTCAAGGTCACATAATTGATAAAAGTGATGTCGCAGTTAAAACCAAGGTCTGTCTAATTCTAAAGCCTGTTAGCCGTCAGGTTATTCCAATTCTCAGTGGGCAGAGAGCACAGGAAGACAGATCTTAGACAGCAGGAGGGAGAAGCTAGCCAGCTATTCCAGGTGTTCTGAGTTCCTTGAAGAGGAAGACTTTAAGCAGAAAGTAAAATACTTACTGGGGCTGTTGTGAAGAGAATTCTTACATTGGAAAGAGGAGCTGTAAAATTGTGTTCCTTATGATTCTCTTCCCATGTGATCTTCTGAGCTCCTTTTCAGGTCCAGGCCAGGTCATTCCTATACTTTTGTTCTCCGTGATCCTTTTCAGTTCTGAGAACCCATTTCTGGCCCCACTTTTGGTGAGGTACTGTCAAGCAGGGATCAGAATACTTGGGTCAGAATACTTGGATAATTTCTATTCTTTTTTTTTTTTTTTTAGTCGGAGTCTCACTCTGCCACCTAGGCTGGAGTGCAATAGCATGCTCACAGCTACCACAGCCTCAACCTGTTGGATTCAGGCCTCAGCCTTCCAAGTAGCTGGAACTACAGGCATGCACCACCATGCCCGGCTCGTTTTTTGATTTGTTGTAGAGACGAGGTCTCACCATGTTGCCCAGGCTAGTATTGAACCTGTGGGCTCTGGCAGTCCTCTCATCTCTGCCTCCCAAACAACAAGAATTACAGGCGTGAGCCACCATGTCTGGCTGATTTCTAGTCTTAAGCAAAGCAAAGTTTGTATAGAGGCTCTCTCTTATTCTTTTTAAGTGTTCTTTGTTAGCACCTTCAGCATGATAATGACTGTGTAGCAACTATAGCACCATTTTCAGAGCTCCTTGGAGTGTATTGAACCTAAATATATCCTGAGGTACCCTACACTATAAGTCTGAGTCACTCTTACCAGTCTACTGTACAGCCACTGATTCTAGGCTGTTTTTTAATAAAAATACCAATGTAGGTCTTGTGAGAAGGAAGGGGTCCCTGGGCTACACAACAGAATTTTAACAATTGGTTAGATGATCTTGAGGATGTGAAGAGCTGAGAAGGAACTTATCTTTTTTAAAGGCTTATTGTCACATGCTTATATCTTACGAAATTATGGAGAATGTTGATTCTTGCCCAAGAATTTGACAGATTCATATTGTTTTTACATATTGGCGTTTGATTTTAAACAGAAGTTATGCTGATGCTAAAACTTCAAAACAATAGATATACTTGTAATTTTTTACTAAGGTATACACTTTTTTTTGTAGTTTATTCACCTTGATGATGATTGTGTAACAGAACTTGCTGTACATCACAGAAACAACAAGCAAACAATGGAGGATTTAATTTCATTGGTAAGAAATACAACATGAATTTGAGAGTAATATCTTTTGTTTAATTGTTCTTTATTTTAACAGTACATTAAAAATAGTGACACATTTTCAGACCTATGGTTTTCTTATAGATGTAAATATTTCATTTATTTCATGCTTATTATGATTTTCACTCAATTCTTTCTGATGTCTACTGGGTATCTTCTTTAAAAATGAATACTCTATACTTATACTTGAGACACTGATTAAAGGGACTTATAGTGAAAACATTATTAAGAAACAGAACAAATTAGTCCTCAAAGAGTCAACAGAGTCCAAATTTTGACTGTTTTAAAGTTCTCTAACTTGCAGTTATGATTCTGCTGTGGAAACGAGGTAAACACAAAGCAATTTTCTTCTTACCTAAAAGCAACCCTGTATCACCCCCCCAAGCTTACAAAACAAATACCATGAAATCATTAGCGTGATTTTTGGTGTTAGATCTTTTTAGCTCTTTCAGATGCTTAATCTCTAGATCATACCTGTGTTTTTTTCCAGAGATTGAGGCATTCACAGCTGTCTGAGCACAATCTAATATAAAGGGTGAAGACAAACCTAACTTTGCTCCTGGTCTAGTACCATGTCTTTTATCACCCATGATTTATATTTGTTATTTTTGTTCTTTAACTTGTAAGGTAATGTCCTTAAGCAATTTTTTTTCTTTTCTAACCAAAACTTTGCAAAGCCACAATTCTTTTTCAGTAAGGAAGATACGTAAGGGAATTCTTTTGAATGACATAATAAGCAAAGGCTCTGGAATGTGTGGAAAACAGAAATATAATTTTATTTTTCATGGAAAATGCCTTTAAGGGAATGGCAAAAATTGGGAATTGCTACAAGATATGTCAGTTTCTTAGTCTTTCATCAACAAATATTTGAAGTTTCCATTTAAGCAACCTAAAAAAAAAACGGTTATAGGACTTTTTCTTTGGGATGATCTTTAATAGAAGATGATATTTTAGATAATGAAATTAAAAAACAATTTATTATGGATATTTTGAGATACCCATAAAAGTGAAGAGAATAATGTAATAACACTGAGAGTTCATGTTCTTATAATCCAGTTTTAACAGTTAGTAGCACTTTGCCATTTTTTTTTGTATCCCGTCACCTTCCCTCATCAACCCTTTCCAGCTAGGGTATTTCCAAGCAGATCCCAGACATTATGTCATTTTATTCAGGAAAAATTTGGTATGAAATCCACAAAATTTAGAAATCTAAATCTTAAAAGTAACATACTTAGAGTTTCAAGAATCACTGAAAAAAAAAGTCTTTAAAATGGTATCCTTGGCTGGACGTGGTGGTTCAGCCTGTAATCCTAGTACTTTGGGAGGCTGAGACGAGAGGATTGCCTGAGCCCAGGGGCTCGAGACCAGTCTAGAGAACTTGGTGAGACCACGTCTCTACAATAAAAAAAATCACAAAACATTAGCCGGGCATGGTGGCATGCATCTGTACTTCCAGCTACTTGGAAGGCTGAGGCGGAAGGATCGTCTGAGCCCAGCAGGTTGAGGCTGCGGTAGCCGTGAGTGTGCCACTGCACTCCAGCCTGGGCAACAAGAGTAAGACTCCAACTCAAGGAAAAAAAAAAAATGGTATCCATTATGAGGTTACCTACAGTTTTCAAATTTAAAAGTGAAACACAAATATGAGTTAATTCCTTTCCCTACTTCTGATGTAGAAAAATATAATGAAGCATATTAGAGGTTTTCTGGCATTACAAATCTCTGTAAAGATCTTTTCAGTTATTGTGAAAGTTAAGCAGGACCAGCATCAAGAATGCCGCGAGGAAAGTAACAGTTTTTCTTTTTCTTTACTTTTCTTTCTTTTTTTTTTTTTTTAAAGTCGCCGTCTCACTCTGTCGCCCAGGCTGGAGTGCAGTGGTACACTCACAGCCACCCCAGCGTTGACCTGCTGGGCTCCAGCAATCCTTTCGCCTCAGCCTTCAAGTATCTGGAACTACAGTTGCACAGTGCTGGGATTACAGGCTGAGCCACCTAGCCTGGCCTAGTTTTTCTTTCTCTGTACTTGTCTCTCATTCTTCAGTTCCTGTTTATATTTATGATCAGTCCCAGGCATGAGTAGAATACAGATTACTGACTCTAGGCTAGAGATTCTCACCTTGGCTGTACACTGGAATCATTTGGGGACTCTTAAAATAGTGCTAATGCACAGGGCCTGCCCCTAGAGATTATGATTCAGCTTGTCTGGGGTATGCAGCCTGGAGTTGAGAAACACTGTTCTAGAGTCTTGCTATTTAAAGTGGGTCTGGAACTAGTAGCATCAGTCTTCCTTGGGTGTTTGTTAGAAATGCCCCACCTCAGAATTACCGAATTGGAATCTGCAGCTTAATAAACTCCCCAACTGATACATATGTATATGAAAACTCAAGTAGTATTTGTCTGGGTCAGTTGTTCTCAAGCAGGATTGATTTTTAAATCTCCAGTTAACTGTTAAAGAAGTTTCCAGGTACCTGGTCTAAGAGGAGGATTAGAGAAACTGAGGAGTGGCCCATTGCCCTTTCTCTGACTGCCTCCCAAGGCCCTCAGTGTTTATACAAATGAGTATTTGCATCATAGGGGTGGGGGAAAAGGATCTGTCATGGTTTGAATAGGTTCTTATATGCACATGTGACCCCTTAGTGAAGTCAAGAGACATTTGGCAATGTCTGGAGACATTCTTGGTTGTTATAATTGGAATGTTTGTGTGTGTGTGTGTACTAAATGGTTGTTATAATTGGAATGTTTGTGTGTGTGTGTGTGTGTGGTATGTGTGTGTGTGTGTGTGTGTGTGTACTAATGGCATCTAGTGGGTAGAAGCCAGGGATGCTGCTAGACATCCTACAATGCACAAAAGAGACCCTCACAACAAATTATTATCCAGGTCAGACATCAGTAGTGCCAAGATTGCGAAACCCTGGTCTGGGGAGTCTCAGAATTCATGCTGATTTTACATACTTTTCAGTTTGAAGAGCCTCAGGAAAACCAGGTTTGAAATTAGCTGAGATCTGTTATATATACATTATGACATTTATATATATATTATGACATTTTGAGAGCTCTGCCTTTACTTTTGGGGCTGACTAGACAGGATAAAGAAATGTTAGTTCAGTATGATCCACACTGGTTTGGTACGACTGTTCTTTGTACAAAAAGAGAAACAATATTATTCTCAAACATTCAACTTATATAGAACTCCCACTTTCATATTGTATACATAAGCACTTTGTTTGTTTTTTGAGTCAAGATCTCCCCCTGTGGCTCAGGCTGACGTGCAGTGGCACCGTAATGGCTCACTGCAGCTTTGACCTTCTAGGCTCAGGCAATCCCCCTGCCTCACCCTCTGAGTAGCTGGGACTTCCAGGTGCATGCTACCATGCCTGGCTAATTTTTTGATTTTTTGTTTGTTTGTTTTTTTGTAGAGACGAGATTTCCACTATGTTGCCCAGACTGGTCTTGAGCTCCCGGACTCAAGCAATCCTCCCACCTCAACTTCCCAAAGCGCTGGGGTTACAGGTCTGAGCCACTGTCCCTGGCCCATAACATATTGTTTCGAAAGATAAATACATAGCTCAAAAGGGTGGGAGTAGGTTGTGACTGTAATCGCATTTTAATGCCTCTTTAGGGCTGATAATTTAAAAGGGCTCCCATTCCTCAGATAAAAGCTCTTTTCTTTTCTCAGAAACATACTGTAATTTGTGCCCAGTTTTCAGATACATGTTGTTGCAACTAGAGTTTTGGCTGAATGAAAAAGTCAATTTCAACAAGCGAGTGTTTCTATTTCCCTCCCCCAACTTGTTCTGTTTAGTAGCTCTGCCCCATTTGCTGTGACCTCTTTGAGCTTCCCAGCATGACTTCTGCTGCCCAAAAGGACCAAGTCAGTATCCAGTGAAGATATTCTTGAAATATCCACTGTGCTGCCTCTAAAAATGTTCTAGAATGAACTTCAATCAGTAAGGAGAGGAGGAGACGCTTGGAAAGCCAACTCTTCTTAAACCTGTTGCTTGTGAGATTGCACAATGGCAAGCAACACTTGGACCTAGCTTTTGGCAGGACGCTCTGTCCAGGTTGCTTGGAGTCTGATTTATGCTACTCAGCAGTTTCACTCTCTCTTGGCAAAGGAATTTAATTTTTATTGGATACGACTCGGTCCCTAGAACATATAGAGATTGCCTGGTGGGAGTTCATGGGCGTTTGTTACTGGAAATAGACAACAGGCAAGGTAAAGAAGTCCAAAATAGAAAAGTGTTTTTAAAATTATAAAAGGCCCGCAATCCCGCGCCTTGGGAGGCTGAGGTGAGTGGATTGCCTGAGCCTGCAGGTTCGAGACCCGCCTGGGCACCTTGGCGAGACCTCATCTCTACAATAAATCAAAAATTAGCCGGGTGTGGTAGTGCGCGCCTGTAGTTCCAGCTGCTTGGAAGACTGAGGCTGAAGGATCGCTGGAGCCCAGCAGGTCAAAACAAAACATAAAATTAGAAAAGGACTGGGTTAATCTGAAGGACTGATAGCTGAGATTCCTTCTGGCTCTAACATACATTATACCTATGCTTACCAGATGCTGGTTTTGCACCATTTTGGCGTTTTCCTGTTTTCTCAAGGGAGACTAAAGATGGTGCTCAGGACAAAATTAAAATTTTTTTTTTTTTTTTTTTTTGAGTTGGAGTCTCACTCTGTCGCCCAGACTGGAGTGCAGTGGCCGCTCCCAGCCACCACAGCCTCGACCTGCTGGGCTCCGGCGATCCTTCCACCTCAGCCTTCCAAGTAGCTGGAACTACAGGTGCGC
>CAUYQG010062605.1:0-74936 GCA_963574415.1 Tarsius wallacei | reverse complement strand
ACAGGCATCTCAGAGCCTTTAATATGAAAATGCACATTGTGAAGCTACAAATAGGTAGTGTTTATAGGAAGCGTTCCCAAATATTTTATGACAGAATTCTCTCCCTCCATTTTTCTTTTTCTTTTCTTTTCCTTCCTTCCTTCCTTCCTTCCTTCCTTCTTTCCTTCCTTCCTTCCTTCCTTTCTTCCTTCCTTCCTTCCTTTCAAGGAACATGTGGGTAGAAGGGGAACACCAGGAAGTGGTTGAGAACATCAGTGCTTGAAGGATGTATTCTGCTGCTGACAAGAAACTTGTGGAAGAAAAATTTGATGTCACAGATAATAAAGAAATAAGTGATTGAGGCTTATTGTAAGAAACAAATGAGTAAAACACTCAGATATAAAAGACTGGATGGTGCTAGTAACACAAATTGGAAATAACTACCTATACTAATTCTTTTCACAAAGCCAGAGAATAGTTCATTTTTAGGTTAGCCCAAAAGAAGCCATGAGTAGCAAAAGACAGACACGAAAGGAGTTTCATCCCAAATTGACTCTAACTCCTGTTTCTGACTCCAAAAAATAAGCTTCATAATGAGTCTGAAGAAAAGCTTAGACTTAGTCCTAAAATAAAGTTATGATTAAAGTAATAGCTATTGAAAACTATTAGAATTTTTGAATAAAAAGACACCAAATAGTATCGAGGTGACAACTGCTTTTGACACCTAGCTCTCTTCCTATAATAGTTTTATTTTTATTATTTATTCTAAGCTATTGGCAAACTAGTGTCAAAAATTAACTGGTCTATATTGCTTTGACTAGATATCTTAATCAGAAAGCACCTTTTGTGAGATGTGTGTCTAAAAATTTTAATTGAAAAAATCATTCTTTTACTTTCTGAAACTTGGCCATTTGAATAATGAAGAAATAGTCACACATTCACTTTCCACAAGACTGTGACTCTCAACCAAGCATACGTGTTTCCCCAGGAAAACTGTTGAATAATGTATCAGTGCCTCTGTGTCACTCCCAGTGTTTCCAAGCCTTGAAGTAGAAGCTCTGCATCAGGATTTTTAATTTCCCAGGTGATTATGATGTGAAGTCATGACTGAGGCCCACTGCCCTAAGATGAAATAAACTGTGTTTCCAGCACTGAAATTACAAACCTAAACATAAACTATCAAAAATAATTAAGAGGGCTGAAACCAACAAGGCATAGAAAAACTTTTACATTATAAATTTATTTCTTTAAGTCATAACTCATTGTTTATATATTATTAATTAATTATAGAAAAGGGTGGGAAAACAGCAAATGTAATTACTCTTAGTTTTAAAATCAACCAGAAATGAAGATGACTCTTCTGAAACCTGTCTGAAAAATAGATCTATAAGTATTCTTCTAATACACTTATTAATATTGATATACATAAGCTATTTTTCATATTAATATTATACATGAAAACTATGAGAATAATGATTTAGGACAATCTAGCTCAGCTAAAATTAAGGGACAAGATGTTGACATTATCACGAGTGGGTTATTGTGGGTTATTGTGCACTTCAATATTGCACAATATAATTTTAACTTGTGTATGTTTAATTACTTTTAATTATGTATATAAATATAACTAGACTCATTTATGTATTCATTTATTCATCTATCCATTTATTTGTAAGGTGATTCCCCCCAAAAAAACCATTACCATGAAATCATATGTTTTTATTTTAATCTTCAGAGCAGTCCAAGGATGTGGGTATTATTATTATCCACATTTTACAGGTGAGTAAACTGTGTACAGTTACAACATTACTATTTCGCACATATTAGAAGCATAAAACATATTTGGTGAACATATGCTTTAGGATAGAGAGATAGCCATGAGAAACAGCTCATCTGTATTGAGCATAAGCCTTTATGTTGTCTTAAATCCTTTCGGTCAAAAGCCCTGTGAAAACTGAGCAAAGGTCCAAGCATGCTTCTACTTGTCATGTAGGTATAGGTGGAACCTCAGATCTCAAATAAGACTGAATACCAAAATATAAATCGGAGGACCCAACTCCAGACTTTCAGAATCTGAATTCCTACTAGTGGGACTTGGTATATGCCTATTTTTTTTTTAATGTCAATGACTTTAGGGGTATAAGTGATTTTTGGTTGCATGGAAGTATTGCATAGTGGTGAAGAAGTCTGAGCTTTAAGTGTACTTATCACCTCCACTATGCACATTGTACCCAATAAGCACATTTTCATCCCTCAATCTCTTTCCTGCACCCTCTTCCCCAGTCTAAAAAATGTCCATTATACCATTCTATATGCCTTTGTGGACCCCTAGCTTAGCTTCCACTTATAAATGAGAACATGTGATATATGATCTTCCATTCTTGCGTTCCTGCACTTAGGATAATGGTCTCCAACTCCATCCAGTTTGCTGCAAAAGACATGATTCCATTCTCCTTTTTTTTATTGCTGAATAGTATTTCTCTCTGTGTGCATGTGCATGCGTGTGTGTGTGTGTGTGTGTGTGTGTGTGTGTGAGAGAGAGACATTTTCTTTATCCACTGATCAGCTGATGGACATTTAGGTTGATTCCACATCTTTGCAATTGTGAATTGTCCTGTAATAAAAATACACATGCAGTGTCTTCTTTGTATAATGACCCCTTTTTCTTTAAGCAGGTACCTAGTAGTGGGATTCCAGATTGAGTGGTAGATTAACTTTTAGTTTTTGAGAAATCATCATAGCATTTTTCATAGAGGTTTTACTAAGTTACATTCCCACCAACATTGTATAAACATTCCCTTTTAACCACATCTATGCCAACATCTATTGTTTGTTTTAATAAGGGTCTTTCTGACTGATGTAAAATGGTATTTCATTGTGGTTTTAGTTTGCATTTCCTTGATGATTAGTAATGTTGAGCATGTTTTCGTGTTTGTTGGCTATTTGTATATCTTCTTTTGAGAGATGTCTGTTAATGTTGTTTTCCCACTTTTTATATGCTTTTTCTCTTGCTGATTTGGTTGATTTCCTTGTAGATGCTGTATCTTCATCCTTTGTTGGATGTACAGTTTGCAAATATTTTCTCCCACTCTGTAGGTTGCCTATTTACTCTGTTGATTACTACTTTTGCTCTGCTGAAGCTTTTTAGTTTAATTTATTTTGGTTTTTGTTACATCTGCTTTTGGGGGACTTGCTTATTTAAAACAAAAAATAAAACAGCCTCTCAAGTAATTATTGTGAACAACCAAGTATAGAGACTATTAGATCTCATTGCTCGAAGTTGAGATTTAATGAGCTTTGGTCTTACTGATTCTCTGAAAGGGGGCAGACAATGAGGCTTCATGGACAGAGCTGATATGTTCCCAGTTAGTTTCCTTTCTCACAAGCTAACAGGTCGCTATACAGCAGAAAATGGTGACTTATGTCTTGTGATCTGAAGTCAGACAGAATTTCACTGAATTCCAGCTGTGCCACTGACGAGATTTGTTATGTGGGGCAAGTTGCTTGATGCTTTAAAAGCCATTTTCCTTTTCTATAAAATGGGATCAAGATATCCTTTCTCTCATAGGGGTGTTGTAGGGAGTAAATAAAAATATATGTTCTTTCCCACATGGTACAATGTCTGACACAGAAGAAGCATACTATATATCTTACCTTTATTAAAGCAGTGGGAAAGTATGAGATCAGGAAGGAGATGAGTTCTAACTGGCACAGTGTCTTATTTTCCCAGGTCTATTTATTTGTCTTAAATATTCTTGTTCTAGAATAACTTTTCCCTTCCCCCTCATTAAGCTCTGAGTAATCTCACACTTCAGAATGATGTACTTTTCATGTGAAAAAATACATTTTCTGAAAAAGAATCTCTGTGCTATTTCTAATTAAAAATATGACAACTTGACTATCCCCTTCTGCATCAATTGAGTGTGTATACCACAAATAAACTGTTCTAGCTCTGGCATATTGAAAACAAATATTGTGTCATATTTTAAAATAAGAATTTTGCAAATGCATGGTATGATTGCATCATATTGCTAGAAGTCATATAGTACACAATGCAAAGTACATTTCTAAGACCTGGTCTTAAATTTAATTCTAATAAGTAAACTGATTTAACTCTGTTGGGAGAAAGTAGATGCACTAATTCAATCACAAATCCAATCTTCATTGCAATAAAATTTAATGCCTGCCTACTTCCTCAGTACCTAATGATGAGTCTAAATAATGAGTATATTTTTATTTACATATGCAATAATACAATTCTCTGCTCAGTGAGTGATGTTCTTCTGCCACTTGGTGGTGCTTGCCAGTTTCGGAATTGGTTTCTTGGTGGCACTATAGCACTAAGTACATAGTGCATGGAACAAAATTATAGCATTCCTGTTGGAAAGGCTTTGCTTCAAACTGTTTAATAATTCAAAGAATCTCTGTGGAAGCAACTGCATTTGTTAACCAATCACAATCAGTAATTAACTCCTTTGGAGTTTTAAGTTACTTTAGGCAAAATGTCTTAGGAAGAGTACACATTATTAGAAAGTATGCCAAAAATTTACTCAGCAGGGAAGTCAATAACATTTTTCCTCTGCTAAGAGCTTCTGTAAAATTCTACTTATATGGCCAAGCCCTAAAATCCTAGCAGGTCTTGTTTCATTATCATAATTACTGCATAAACACTTTTAAGGACTTTGCCTTTAGTTTCAAGCATGACTTATTTTCATCAGCCTGATTAGTTCTCACACCAGACTGGCTATGGAAAATGATATGTTCTCACTCTGTTCTGCGGAGTTGTTAAGCCTCGATCTACATTAAGCTTATATTCTTGTTGCCGGTTCTGCTGAAAGGCTGCAGCAAAAGACATCTCTAATTTCTTGTTTTTGCAGTATCGGTTGAAAGCTCTACCTAATGGGCATTCCGTTTCCTTAAAGAATTTAGCTGCTCTGCCTAGAAGCCGATTTTCTGATGCCTCCAACGTCTGGTCAAATTGATCTGTTTTAATGGAGTCTTGGTCGGTAAAGAGAGAGATGCCACCGACTAGAATGCTGGGATCTGCTGCTTAATTGCCAGGAGTGAGAGACACCGAGCTTCAGAAATCTTTGGAGGTGGGAGGGGAGGGGGTAGTTTCGGAGGGAGGTGGAGATGTAAGATAAAGGGATGGGTTTCACACAGGAAAAAAAAAGCGATTTCTTTGAGGCACGGAGGTGCTGCACGATCACATCTCTCAAAGGAGAAGTTAAAAAGCAAGGGAGTGGGAGGAGGTTGGAGGTTAAAGTATTTAAAAGGATTGCGCGGGTACAATTTGTTTTTCTGGTGGTGTCTGCAAAGGACAGATAGTTCCCGTTTTCAAAGTATACTGGTGCCTTTTTTTAAGTAATCGAGAAGGGACCCTAATTGCCTGTTAGGCTTTTCATCAAATGCTTTTCTACACTCAGGGAACGCGGAAGGAGAGGGGCAATAGGAAAATTGAAGGAGAGAAAAAGAGAGAGAATCTTAGGGTTTTTGAAAGAGGTGGGGGAGAGCAGGAGAAGGAGGAAGGGGAGAGGAACAGAAAAAGGAGAGAGCGGGGAGAGAGAGAGAAAAAAAAATCCTGAATCACTTAACAATCACATAGAGAAAAGAAAGCTCTTCCTTGTCGGCCATCCAAATCGCTGTGACGGCAGCAGGGCCCTGGATCGCCGGAGGAAGATGCTCCTCTCCATCCTCGTCCCGGAAAGATCTGACCCTGCTGCCAGCGACTCAAATGCTATGAAGCTAAAGAGCCTGTGTCACTGCGTGTGCAGGATGCAGCAGGCGGAAGGCGGGTACCCCCACACCGTTTGCCCTGAGCCCGCCGGAACGAAGGCAGAAAACGCTCAGGGCCAGCGACCCCGCCAAGTGAGACCTGCGCGCCGCGTCCCGGACACTGGCGACCGCAGGCACCCGCCTGATGCGCCCAGAGCCACCGCCCGTGGTGCGGAAGCCAGCCTGGCTGCCAACCCGCTGCTCCTGCAGCGGAGCCCTTCTCTTCCTCTCTGACCCCTTGTCCCACCAGATCGGACCTTCCAGATACATGTGCCCTCGTCTCTCAGGTGGCCACATGAACAGGCTCTGGGCTGGAGCTGAGCAGGTGATGGGAGTGGGATTCAAACCCGCAGTCGCCAGGGGCCGAGTGGGAGCTACGGAGGCCCAGGGAGGTGCTAGGGGTGCAGAGAGAAGGGAGAGGGGAACCTGCCAGGCAGGCTGAGCCGGCTGGCGAGCAGCCTCGGGGCTGCAGGCTCCTGGGAAACGCTGCCGCTTCCAGAGCTGTGCCCACACCCTCGCCTCTCACCCACTCCTGCCCCAGCTGCTCCCTAGAGGAACGTCCCCAGCCTCCCCGCTGCGACATCCCAGCCCGGGTATCCTTACAGTCCTGGGTCGAGAGCCGGCAGGACGCCCCCTGGGCCCTGCTGACCCATCCCCTGCCCGGCCGCAATCGCTCCCGCGACACTTCCACCCTCGCCATCCTAGCTCCGAGGGACGCCACCCAGCCGCCGTGGCGCTGGCTGCCCGGGGTCACACACGGAGGAGCGGCGCTCATCTGGACCCTGCGTTCGGCAGGGGGCGTCCTGGAGCGGAGAGTGAGGCGAGCGGTATATGAGAGTGGGGTGGGGTGAATAGCCCACCCCGGTGCCGAGCTTCTCACTGGAGCCAGCCCCCGGCCCGGCTCGGGCCCGCGCCCGGCGAGCTCGCCCATCTGTAGCATCCGCGCCGCCTCCACCTCGCACCTCCTCGCCGGCCCCGCCCTCCCGGGACCTGCATCCCGCTCGGCCAATCAGAGCGCGGCTGCCTCTGCCCACGTGACGCGGGCGGGCGGAGGACCTGCTGCTTCCCAGCGCCAGAGGGATGCGGGCGGCAGAGCGCGAGGGGCGGCTGCGGGGCTGCGGGGCGCTGTGACTGTCCCTCCCCTCCGCGTCCCGGGCTCCCGCCTCCGTCCCTGGACCCCGGCTCCTCGCGTTCCCGGCCCGCAGAGCTCCTTCCTTATGGCAGCGGCGCCCCGCGTCTCTGGCGCATCCTCTCCGCGGACGACCCTCTCGCTCCCGGGGCTGAGCCGGGTCCCTGGATGTTGCTGAAACTCTGGGGATCATGCGCGGGTTCGGCCGCCGCCTCCCCGCCGGGTGCAGCTGCCAGCGCCGTCCGCGGGATGCCCAGTAGCCCGCCGCCCGGCCCCCGCCAGCCCGTGTCCCTCGGAAGCCGCGCGCCGCTGCGGAGTTGCGCGAACTAGTCATGGTGCCTGGGGAGTCCCCGCGGCCGTGCAGCAGCTGGACACTCTGCGAGGGCTTCTGCTGGCTGCTGCTGCTGCCCATCATGCTCCTCCTCGTGGCCCGCCCGGTCCGGCTCGCCGCCTTCCCTACCTCCTTAAGTGACTGCCAAACGCCCACCGGCTGGAACTGCTCCGGTAAGTCCGGCGCCCGGCCCCGACCCTCAGACCCGCCGAAACGAGCGTGTCCAGCACGCCCCTCTCGGGCTCCTGCCCCAAAGTCCTGAGACCACCCACCTCCGTCCAGAGAAACGCGGGGAGCTGCTCCAGGCCCGGGGCGGGGGCTCTGGGGTGGGCAGAAAGTGCAGGTGTAGGGACCTTCGCACGCCGGCACTTTCCCCGAAGCTGCGAGGCTTTGGAGAACTAGGACACGGGGTGGTTTCCTGGGCTCGCAGACCAGAGCACCGATCCAGGGGGACACACTAAAGTAGAACCTTTCTCATCGTTAAGGGAAAAAGTCAGGTTGGGATGAGGAGGAATTAACTTCAGGAGAAAGAACGAGCGAGAAAGCGATGCATCAAATGGTGACTGCGGGGGAATCGCAGATTCCTGGCGATGGTGCCTGGAGGGTGCGCTGGTCTCCCGTTCAAGACCGGGTCACACGGATTCCACAGACCTGGGCTTCCCGAGAATCAAATTCTCGCTCCGCTCTCTCTAGTTCTCTCTCGCTCTCTCTCGCTACCCCCCATCCCCCCACCCCCCGCCCCCCGTCTGTCTCTGTCTCTCTTCCTCTCGCCCTTTCTCTCTTCTCTCTCTTTCTCTGTCTCTCTCTTGGTATCTGCCTCTCTCTTTGTTTCTCTGTCTCTCGGTTCCTCTCTCTGTCGCTGTCTTTCTGTCTCTCTCTTTTTCTCTTTCTTTCTCTCTCATCCTTCTCTCCCAGGCGGCAGAAGACATCCTTCTTGCAGTCCACATATGCCCCTCTCTGGCTCTCCGAGCTCCTGGGTGGTGGAGGGAAGTTGAGAAAACACTTCGCGGGGCTCCCAGGCCGGGAGGCCGGGAGGGCACCGCTGAGGCCGGGCTGGCTGGGCGCGGGCGAGCCCAGGGCGGCCCGGACCTCGGTGCTTTTTCTGGACGGGTGTCCATGGAGTCAGGCAGGCGCCCTCCGAGCTCGGCAGGCCGGCTCTGCTGCGCTGTCTCAGTGGGTAGGGCCGAGGACGGGAGCTGCTCTCCCAGCTGGCTTCGCATCAGGAGGACAGCCTGCACTGTACCGGGCGGGATTGTGGTGTGATCTCATTGGCATTTTAAACTCCATTAGCATGCCTGGGCATTGTCCCTTAGATCTGGTCTGTTCTCGTTTTAGCAAGGGTGTGTGTAATTTTTCATCTTCTGTAAATATAATTCTGCTGTAGTTAAATCTGGCTCTGCATGGAGTGGCTTTCACGGATGTCTGTGAGCTGGTGTGTGTAACTTTTGAGAGGAGGGAATGATCAGTTATACCTTGTAGGGTGAAAGAATGTGTATAGTCCCTAGTTATCACTGATGTAGATTCCAGAAGGAAAATTATCATGCATCTTTCTAGAATATCCTTTAGAAAGACAAGTTGAGAGTTGCAACTCTATCAGATTTGGGTCAATAGATTGTTCTGTTCGTTTTCTAAATTCGGCAGCTTTATAAAACTCAACATGTTTCTTTAACTTATTCTTGGTTCGTGCGTGCATGTATGTTATTTTCAAAAGAATAAGTTTCACTCTGCAGGTACCTAATCATTTTTAGGTGCTTTATCATATGATCATTAAACAGCCTACAAAATCAATTGTTTAAAATATTGATTACTTTGTAGTCCAACATGACTGGATTGCTTTATCTCTAACTACAGTATTGTTTTAGAAGATAACTAACTTAAATGTGAATGGGCTGGCAAGAAATTCATTATCAGCCATATATCTTAAGGGGATCTGCAGAAACTGAAAAGAATGAACTGGTTTTGTAGGCATATTGTCAAGAATTTGGCACCCCGTTTCCACACCCTGTTAACTTAGAGGTGATCAATCTTCATTTGACCCAGACAGACCATCACAGAAAACACTGTGCCTGTTTATCTTTATTATTGGGGCTTTGTTTCCTCTTTGGATAAATTCCAAATAAGGGTTGTTTTAGACCTTGAAGCAAAAGAAGGAATAAAGATGGAGAAGTGGGAAAATGGCATTCAAAGACCATCGCTATCCCTTTTCCAAAATGTGTAGTTTTGAGGTCATACATCTAGTCCACTTAATGAGCAAAAAATAAGGTAGCCAGGAAGCAAGTGTTAAGTCTTCATTCAGCACTATCAGTATCAATCCAAGCTAAAATAAAATAGCACCATCAAAAAAGGGTATTAAAGATGAATTGACTAGAAAAGAATTGTGAAAATTGAGATGAATATTGATCACTTCATTAGATTTTGAGGTTATCAATAGAGAGTGACCTTGCTGTATAGCTGTGGCTGTTGAAATTAAAATTTAGGGCAAGACTTCTAAAGCTTCAAAAAAGTGCTTTTTTGTTGTTAAAAATCTATAGCATTTTGAAATGACTGGAGTGTTCTCTTTAAATTTGAGGTTTTGATGACAGAGAAAATGATCTCTTCCTCTGTGACACCAACACCTGTAAATTTGATGGGGAATGTTTAAGAATTGGAGACACTGTGACTTGCGTCTGTCAGTTCAAGGTAAGAAGTATAACATTTGCATCTTTTATTTCATTAATGATACTACAACACAGGAATCCCTCTTTACAGCACATCACTGGGCAATTTATAGCTATGCAAGCTAAGAGAAAAGCTGGCACCGAGCAGAAGTACTGGCAAGAGAGCCAACTGATGTCAAGAAGACATACGCTTTTTGGAGAAATGTATATGCCAAAGTTATAAATGCCACTGGAGGTAGAAAGCTTCAGGTTGTTCTTTTGGGATGTCAAAGGAAAACTGTGTTTCTCTGAGCCTTCTAGCACACATTTTAAAAGTCAACTGACTGAAAATAATAGCCAAAATAGTTAGTGGATAAGAAGTACGGATTTGTACTTTTGTTCTTTTTGATTGGAGCTATCATCTTTTGATCATAAGGCTCATTGTTGTAATGGTCTTGGCTTTATTATCCTGGCAATCTGGTTAAGTTTTTAAGTGAATTCCTTGTTAATATGACTTCAAAACTATTGTGGTAGTTTGGAAATCATGGAACTTACTAATGTATATCAACTTTTTCATGGGTATCATGTTCAGTTAGAACCTAACATGGAATCTCCCAGGAACCCAAAAGAACATTTAAAGCCACAAGTTATTTCATGACATGAGAAAGATGTGTTATACTTTTTTAAAAATGAAAGGAAGAGAAAGAGGTTGCACCATTGGCATCATCAAAACTAGGTTATTAGTATCCATCTATTAAAGAGAGAACTCTTAATGTCATTAGTACAGTCATTACCTAACAAACGCTTTTCAGCATGTAAATTATGAATGTTCTTTTCTTCTCAAAATGTTCATATAATCATGTATACCTTCAAATAGCATAGATAATGTTCTATTATCCTATATTTTCCCTTGAGTGTTCTTGGATTAGTTTTTAAAATACTCTTGAAATCGAACATAAGACTCAACCAAGAAATATGCACATAAACAACGTTGTATATGGGAGATCAGAAAAGCTTTTCTAAGACTAAACATTTTTAAATACAGAAAAAAATAAAAGCATTAAACTCAAATTCAGACCTAAATATCTGATCAATATGTAATATTTAAAATTGTTTATGAAATTTAAATATTTTAGATTGAATTCAACTTCCTAGTAAGAGAGATAAGGGAATTCACATCAAAATATAGTTTGGGTCTGCTTTTAGACAAGCTAAACACCTGTTAGCTATTATTTTCTTGTTTCTAAGAAACACAATAAACAGCTGATATTTGCAAAGTGCACCACCTCCTGGTGGGTAAGTACTGTTGTGACTTTACTACAGTCTTTTGGACCATGCTATAGTGTTAGAAACATGATTATACATATTTAATATGCAGGTAACACCAACTTCTGAGGTCTCCGGCCATACAACATTGTAATTTCGTTTTGTTAGCTATATAAGAGAGATAAAGCATGAGAACTCCCCAATTCATACTTTTCCCAAATGTTAACTAAAGGAGAAAAAAATAATTGGATAAATCATTAAAGGCCCACAGGAGTTTGTGGAATTTTTTTTCCTTTCTGTTTGTGATTTCCATAAATTTGTCTTATTTTCCTAACTATGGATAAACATAAGCAGTGAACTTGTAAAAAAAAATAGAAAATGAACCAGGAAGAACATTTCTCCAATGAAGCCATGATTCTAAGATTTCATCAAGGGTAAAAAGGGGATTGCTAAAACTCTAAATGGATAAATGCTACTAAGTGGAACTGTGTAATTTTCTTATTAGAGGAATTGTGTTCAGTTTTCAGGTGCCGTGGACAATTTTGGTAAGACTCTTATCAACAAAAATAGTTTTTCATACATTGATCAGGCAATTACATTTACCATTAATTTAAATAATTATTAAGTGGAATACATGGGCTGGCAATGAGTACATGTTTGACTAATAAATCAGAATGTAAGTTTGCTTTTTATGACACTCGTGGCACCTTAAACTTACTACCACATTGCCACTGCTGTTAGCTTCTGATTTGCAATAGTTGTCAATCTGGCAGAAGAAAAGAAACATCTCCCTAGTGGAAAATGTAGACTTTGCACATACCAAGAAAGAATATAGAGTGACTGAATTGAGTTGAAAATCAAAGAAAATGTACAAGTTGTATAAAGAATAGTAAAAAGGATATTTTAGGCTAAGAGTCTCTTGATTCCGTCATTTCTCAATATATTCACATGACTTTGAGATTTTTGGTGTTTTTTTTCCCCCTCAGGTATCTGATTTATTATCTTATATATTATTCTAAATGTTTGTTTCTCCTCTGTTTTATAATTATAGTTTTTCTGGCTGACAAGTAAATTTCAAGGAGAAAGAGCATATATTTGTTTATCTTAAAATGTTCAATTAGCATTATTATTGATGCACTAAAGTACACACATATTAGCCCTCACCTCTTTTAGTCATTTGTAAATAAATTGATTTCTTCTTTTTAAGCATATTATCTTATTTATTTCTCACAACTCGGTGAAACAATTGTTTTCTTGTCCTTTTAAAGATGAGGATATTAGGTCCATAAATATAAGAAATCTCTTATGATTAAGTAGTGATCCTAGAGTAAGAACCTAGGTCCCTTGACATTAAAGGCAAGTTTTCTTTGCAAATGAAAAACTTTTTTGCACATGAAAATATCAATAAAAGCCACCAAAGTACCAATTTATTATAGACATCTCTGAATACTAAAATAACTAATTTGGGAGTCATAATGCAATTGTGCAATCTTATGCATCCTACCTCCATGTGTATACCAAATGGCATGTTGGTCAATCTGGTAAATTCATTATGAGAATGAAAATTTGGAAATAATAGATGGATGGAAAGATGGATGAATAAAAAGAGGAAGAGAGGGAAGGGAGGGATGGGGGATGGAAGGGAGAGAGGAAAGAAGGAAGGGAGGGAGAGAGAGAGAGACAGGAAGGAAGGAAAGAAGAGACAGAGGTAGGCGGGAAGGAAGAAAATAGGGAAGGAGATACATATGCCATTATTCATAGATAACACTAGTCATACAATGATCAATGATCGTTTCATAATTTAAAAATATGATTAGACCTTATGTGTTTCAGGTATTATCTAACTCAAATATCAAATATTTTAATTTAATAAATCATGCTTTAGATCTGCAAATGGTCTAGTTTCTAAGGCTGCATAGCAAACTGCCCAGAATTTAGTGGCTTAAGACACTGAACAGTTATTTTATTCATGAATCTGCCATTTTGGCAGGGCTCAATGGAAAATCTCATGTCTGCTGTCTTTGGCATTAGCTGATCAGGGTGGAGGGACTCAAAGGTTTGTGTTACACTCATCTCAGGGTTCTTGTGCACCTGTGTGACTATCAGCTGGAACTTTGGTTCTTCTCTTTGTTCATCCCTTTGTGTGGGCTAGTTTGGTCTTCTCATAGCACAGTGACTGAGTCTGAATGCCAAGCATCCAGAGAGAGGAAAGGAGCCAGGTAGAAGATGTACCCTTCAATGACCTAACCTGGGAAGTCATATACAGTCACTTCGTCCATAGTCACACTCTTAAAATCATAAAATTTTTACTTGAGGAAATGTCATCACAGAGAAGTAAAAAAATCGCTTATCAAATGGTCAAAGGATTGAAACATATGCAGATTTTTTTCTTTTTTCTTTTTTGGAAGAGAAATACGCCATATTCCAAACCATTCTTCCTAAGCCTTTGACAACTGGGAATATAACAGAATTGACTTAACATCTGTTGAGCACCTTCTAAATGCCAGACTCTGGAAGGTGCCGACAAGTTATAAAACATAAGTCATACATAGCTTCTAGAAATCTCAGCTAAAAAGATCTTTATTAACCAAACAAGCAGTAAATCATGTAAAAATGTAATGTATAAATTGTATTCATTTGTAGCAAAAATGAATTTTATATATTCCAGTGTGTCAAGTTATTTAATTCATTAGTGTAGTGTATAGCTAATTTTTTAAGCAATGTGGAAATTTTGGAACAAGCTTTTCTATTGAAAAACACATATTAGGAAAGTAAACTTAAGGTTTTTTAAACATCTTAAGAAAAATAGAATCACTGTTTTCCCCTGAGAAGATGTCTGTTTAACACATGCATTTATGGATCTAACTATCTGGACTTGACTCTTGTTTTTTCTCTTACTGGTCAAGTCTGTGGTCTTTTGCAAGTCACTTAACATCTGAATCTGTCCTTTCATCTTAAATAGAGCAATATCATAATTACCACTAAAACTATTTCCAGTAATTTGGCATATTTTGATACAGTAGTTAGCCTATTTTCATGGTTAGGGTTATTCTGTCTTCCTTTGTTCTCTAATTTTAGAAATATCATGTTTTGATGTTAATGTTAGATGATTCTGCTAGTTAAAATACATGTAATAAAAGGCAAATAATTTACATTTCTTCTTATAAGTGACTACCAAAGTATTTCATATTTTAAAAACATGACTCTATTAATTTCTCAAATATTCCAGGCAACCATTTCAGATGGGGAGATTAAGCTGTAAATGTATTAAATACTTAATTGTTGAGTAATATATGTAAAGTCCTCCACCAAGGTATTGAGAGAAAGAGAAACTAGGATTGTGTTATTTATATGAATGAGTGCAAGTGTTGGTACTAAGGGCCAAAAACATCTTGCTTGTAATCTTCAGTTAAGCTCTTTTCAGCTCTATAGAAGTCTTCCTTTTGGCTTGTGCATGGAACTTGGCAGCTCTGTTTTTAGAACTGTTCGCATTTGGCTTACTGCATCCCTCAGAAGTGGCATATGAGCACTTTATCGGTTTATTCGATATTTTAAGATGCATATCAGCATTGTGTACTAGCACTTGACAGATATAATAAATACTTCCCACTCCCACTCTCAGCCCACTGATTCTACATTTGAGTAATTTGAGAAGGATAAATAAAGAAATTTTAAGGAGTAGAGCGAAGAGAATGTGGACACAAATTATCTACACATAAAGTATGGTGACTAGGGTTGGAGATGGAGATCAAAAGGTAACCAGGGACAAGATTTCTAGAACTCAAGCATGAGATGCTAACTAGTCCAGGTATAGACACTAATTATGACTCTCTTCTGTCCAAAGGATAGCAAGTCTATAGACCATAAAGTCCCCAGCTGTCTCTCTCTGGTCACTCCTCCATGTGCCCAGGCACCATTGTAGTGTTTGTAGGTCCCCATCAATCCTAGCTGCACTCTTCTGTCCTGAGTTCTGAACAAAGCACATTTACCAAGCACCTGTCTATTCAGTTGCCTTCCTGGTTACGGTTCTGACACGAGCACCAGCCTCATTCATTTGTTGTCTCTTTAATACTGCTCATTGCGATGAACACTCAGCTCTCTACTGACATTTTGCTATTGCCTTCTTTCTTGAGTAGCAATGGAGATGCTCAGTCTATGGTTATCAGTTTTCAGATGTAAGTTAAAAAAAATTTGGAAAGTTTTGGGAGAGCTCTACACAGGAATCATCTGATCAGAAGTGAATTGCCAGCCGGGCTCGGTGGCTCAGCCTGTAATCCCGCGCCTTGGGAGGCTGAGGTGAGTGAATTGCCTGAGCCCGCAGGTTCGAGACACGCCTGGGCAACTTGGTGAGACCTCATCTCTACAATAAATAAAAAAAACCAGCCGGGTGTGGTAGCGCGTACCTGTAGTTCCAGCTACTGGGAAGGTTGAGGTGGAAGGATCGCCGGAGCCCAACAGGTTGAGGCTGCAGTGACCGGGAGCGGCCACTGCACTCCAGTCTGGGCGACAGTGTGAGACTCCAACACACACACACACACACACACACACACACACACTCACTCACTCACACAAAAGAGTGAATTGCCTACTGAGTTAAAAATTACAGAAAGATTTGTGAAAAGTTCTAATTAAATCAGTTTTTAAAAATATAATCACATAAATAAACTGACCCTGGAAAGCCTATATTGTAACTGTGAAAAGGAATTATTATATAGAGGACTTTCCGAATGTCTAGATTATAAACTGTAGAAATTAAGATAAAGAAGATTTCTAAAATATGTGCTAAACCATTCTGTTAGCAATTATGGTCATCATAATATGACTGTCATACAGTTTAGAGTTATTGTTTGGAAAAAAGTTAATCCCAATTAGCAAAATGTTATATTTAAGTTTTTAAATAATATATAAAATGTAAGGCTTATAAAATATCACTTATTGCAGAGAATATTGACTTATGCCATTTATAAATGTGTTAAGATGATTAATCTATTATTATATAAAAACAAGAGCAAAATTAAATAGTTGATTGGGAATAATGCAGTTCTGATATTGTAAAGAAATACAGTAAAAAATAAATTTTAGGGCTTTTTCCAATTAGGTTATCAATATTTTGAGAGTTTACTTTTTTGCATAATCATTGAGTTGAAGTTTACTTGTGATAGAGTTTTAGACTAATTATCTTGTATATTTAAACGTTCCTGGACACAAGAGTATTAGTTTATTTGTATGTGTTAGGAAGTACATTTAAAAATCCAAATATTTTAATTAAAAGTAGAGCTCAGAGAAGTGTTTTCACGTGTATCTGCAAGTATGATTTTCTTTACTTAGTTTCTGGCACAAGTGAACATTTATAAATAACCATCTTGATCATTAGATTTGTTTATAATTAAACAATGAGGCACATCAGTAGTAGTAATCATGGGAGAATCATCCCTGGTGTAATTAGCAGGTACAAGACAAAGTCAAGTATCTCTAATCCCTTAGAGTGTGATTATTTTATGATTCCTATACTCGGTAGGTTACCTAATTTCCATTGTAAAATGTGTACTTTTTTGTAATGACGTTATTTTTAAAATGAACATTTCTCTTTATGAAATATCTAGGAATAGTCATACTTTGGAATACTCAGTGCAGTTTACATATAGTTCAGTTGTAAATTTTTTCCCTTTATTCCAAAGTCTTACTTCTCTCTAGACTGTATCTATGTCAATATCCACGATCTAAGCATGTATAAATATTAGTTAGTAGACCAATATTTTATCTGAATGTTTGGAAATTTGTAAAGATTAAAATCTAGTCATGAAAAAACAACCAAGGAGTCTTTGCCATTTCAGCTGTATACTTCTGCTTCTAACATAGATAGACATGACCTGTTTTTGAATAGTTTGAACATGATAATGTACTTTGATTTCTTGCCATCAAGTCAAGTGGGCCACATATCAAAAAATAATATTAAACAGTTTTGATACATTTGTTGTTACAGTTTTGGTGCTATTTGTCCTATCACTTTGTTGGCATTGTCTGATCAATTTAGATGCTTCTCTTTGCCCCATCTGAATCAAATGAATGGTTAGCCAACTTGAAATTGCCTTTGTGTATCTTTGAATCATGCCCTTACAAGGTCAAAAACTTATGGGTAACAATAAAGATCATTGAGAATGAAGACAAGTGGCTTTTTCTACAAATGATTATTTATGTTCATCATGTGGGAGGGCTGCAGATTCCAGTACTAACCACACGCTCATTCTGTGTATTTCCCAGTGCAACAATGACTATGTGCCTGTGTGTGGCTCCAATGGGGAGAGCTACCAGAATGAGTGTTACCTGCGGCAGGCTGCATGCAAACAGCAGAGTGAGATACTTGTGGTATCCGAAGGATCGTGTGCCACAGGTATGTATATGAGCTATCTTGAAACCTTCTGTGTGGATTCTGAATCCAAAAGCCAAGTCTTGCATTTACTACTATGTTATCTTCCAATAAATAGACTGTATATTAGCTGTCTATATAGAGTCTATATATAGACTGTATATTTGTTTTTCTTTTCGTACAAAGCATGCATTATTCTTTTTCTTTATTTTTTTAATATTTTAAATCACTTCTGGAAGAGGAAATCTAGTACCTAAGGACATCGGTAGATTTAAACACGTTATTGAATAAAGTGCAGAGTTGAATAAAAGTCAAATATATTAAAAATCTAGATTGAAGACCAAGGTACTAAGTATGTAGAAACCTGTCTGTGCATAGATAAAGAGTTTGTTTGTTTGCTTGTTTGTTTGTTTGTTTTGAACAAGAGTATTGTCCTCTGGAAGGCAACTTTGCAAGTTTGGGTTCTAGTGTTAAGATCTAATCTTAGCCACTCTACAAAATGGTCTTCTAACCATTAAATAGATTATAGTAAAGAAGGTATTGGTAACAGACATAATTTTTGATAGCATGTGTCCTTTCTGTCACAGTTTACCTGGGATTCTACAAACCTTTTTAGTTACAGTGTACCACGAATGCTCTAAGGAAAGTGAGGAGGAGGCACTTCATGTGTACATTACCTGTTCTGATTTACCTTTCATGTACAGCGGTTGTTAGAGCCTAATAGCATTTCAGGCAGGAAAAAACAAGAGGAATAAAGCCCAACTTGATAAAACAATGCTTGAAAATAGAACTGAGTTGTCAAGTTAAACTTGAGATATCAAAATCACATATACTAAAGAAAATCTAGTGCCCCGTAATAGTTGTTCTTAACAGCAAATAAACATTTTTCTGGCAAGTCATAATATCTGAGAATATGGAAGACATAGGCATACTCAGGAAAAATAATAATGATGTCAAATATAAACTTCCTCCAAAAATGGAAATAGAGAATAGTGTCATGCAAAGTCTGTGTTATACAAACGTCCCTCTTGGATAATAGGAATTTTGATTCCAAGGTATTATGTTAAAAGTTATGTGTTCAGTGGCCAGGGCAAGGTGGAAAGAGGCAAGTCTCATATTCTTTAAAATCTATCTTAATTCTATCCATTGTTCATAATTAATATCCTAAGTTGTATTGGTGATTTCCAAAGATTCTGAGAATTAACAGGAGAGAATGGTTCATTTTTTATGGACAATGAGGTTTGGTTTTGGTTTTGGTTCTTAAGTAGCGTGTTCTCCTAAATGATTCTTTGCCTAGATGTACATGTTCTTCGTGGAAAGGTGGTTGGAAGACCAGCTGGACTGGTTGCTCTACTGGCTTCTTATTTGCTAGAGTAAACAGGTCATTGCTGCTTGACCTGTGAGTGAGAAGTATGAACAAAAGTGACCAGCATGTGGCTACCATACTAAGAACGAGGGAGATAGACAAGGATCAACTAATTATGAAAAATCATTCCTAAGGAACAAAAATAAAAATAAAAATGATACTTTAAAACAAATGGAACAGAAAAAAATAGAATTCTTGACTCCCAGAATTCAGTACAGATGTAGGCAAAGACCATAGATTATTAAGGAGAGGATTTGCCCATTCAAAATCATAGAGGATATCTATTCTCTGATAATAGCCAAATGAGGCTCAACAGATGATAGTCATAATGAGAAGACCAAAATTTATGGTTATGGCTAATGATATTTGGTAGCAAAATCTCTCTTTCTTACTTGCTAATCTCCAAGTTCTTATCAGCATAGATAATCACATTCTCCTGATTCATTCAAGTCTTTCCATTCTAGTGCTGGATATACTAGGAAAATAAATACTTAGCCAAGTAGAAAATTTAATTATAATCGAGTAATCCGTCTTTAGGTCATTCACATACTTAAATTTCTACAGGATTTAATTAGTAAACCAGGTTTGCTGAATGCATCTTCCATGGACGTATAAATCTAAAAGGTTTTTGATCTGAATAATGACGAAGAGAACAAAGTAATTTTGATTAACCAGGCCTGACTGTAAATAAATTGGGGTTCTGACTTTTGATCTAAAAGGGATTCTCATTTTTTTCTTTGTAGATTTTCCATTTATTTTTTAATGTTGCTTGACACTGAGTGGAAGTGGCAGGTTGTAAGCTCTAGAAATAATAGGCAGTAGAAGACATAACTTTCGACTTATTATGTTTCATTGAACGTATGAATCTTTATTTGTCAAGAAAATAGTTTCTTATTGGAAAGTCTGCTCATTGGTCTTACTGTCAATTTAACTTTTTGCCTTGTAAGAAATGCATTGATTCCGAACCCAACCTCAGTTCCAAAAGCATGACTTCTTTTCTTGGGGTTTCTGTCTCACTAATAAGACTCTAGTAGGTTACTTATCTTTAGTTTGCCAAGATGACTCATCTTGTAATAGAGAAAGCATTAAAGCTTCCCATCATTATTTAATAATGATGCCATTGACTTAAGTGACCATTTTCCCAATCAATTCCTCTTTTTTTCCCCCTGGCTATTTCATTTGGGTCAAATCAAACACTAATGATCCTGAGGACCATGCCCCTTAAAGTCTTAGAAACATACGTGGGAAATAAAGTTAAATACTACAGTTTTGTATTCTGATATTTTCTAACCGTGTGTATGTGTTAGAAAACATTTAAAATATGCTATTATGCAGTAAGCTTCAGAAAAGCCCAAAGAGATAGACATTGCTATACCCATTGCGTAGAAAAGGAATAAGCTTAAGAAGATTGAATAACATTTCTGTGTCATCCAATGAGTATGGTTTGGAGCTTGAGGCCCATAAGCATTTATGTATTTTCTTTTAAGATGAACAATACATTGTCCTTGACTTGAAAAAATGTGTGGTCTTTGTAGGCCATAAAAAAGAAAATATGTACGTACAGCTGAAATATGGGTAGAATATGTTATCAGCATAACAATATAACCTGTTGTTTAATCCCTAATTATTACAAGAAATATTGAACTAAGCTTTCAAGTTAATTCAAATAAAGTCAATTAAAATTTTATCTGTGAAAGTATAGAAAAAAGAAACATGACAAACGTTGAGCATTCAAGCACTGCTCTGTCCAAAAGAGATGACACTATAACTTATGATTATCAGTCAGTTAGCAGGAATATTCTCCTATTATGAATGTGAATGCATCAGCCTTTCTTAATCTGTTATCATTAAACTGTCACATCATATGATTAAAATCCTTGTTTGATTCTACATTTACCAAGAATATTTTTTGCTATAAATGGTTTTACCAGTTAGATTTATTTTAAGAAAAAAATATGCTGGCCTAAAAACATGTACCCAGTCTCATTAACAGTTTAATGAGTGATTCGACATTCTAATATACCAGGGGGTTGCCCCCCAAAAAACAGAAATTATCTTTTGGTGGGCAGTCCTCTTGTAGTGCAGGTTTCCCCTACAGGGAAATGTTCTAGGAATCTATTGGCATCAGTATACCAGCTGGTGTTGTTGTGAGAGGCTGCATTCAGTTTCAGTTACTTTTTTTTTTTTTTTTTTTTTTTTTGGCGTTTCTTTCAATACATTTGCCCTTTTCGGGTTGGGTGATTTACAAGCTCACCTGCCCACACTGCTCTGAGGATATAGCAGTTTTTTTTACCAAAAAGAATATAACCCCTATGATCCACCCTCCCTACTCACTCAGTCTCACCCCAAGTGACTTCTTTTGTTTGTTTGTTTCTCTAAATTAAAAGAATCTTCAGTGGGAAACATTTTCCTAATGTGAAAGAGGTGAAACAAAAAATGGCAGAAACACTAAAAGGCATTAAAATTGACAAGTTCAAAAACTGTTTTGAGCAGTAGAAAAAGTGTGTCAAAGGTGCATTAAATCAAACAGAGTACTTTAAAGGTGACTGAAGTTTAAACATGTAAGAATAAGCACGATTTTTCAATAAATAAATTCTGATTTTTTAAGGTCCTCCTTCATAATAGTGTTATGCTGTGAATTTAGTTAGTGTGCATCTCCACCATGAATGGCAGTTTACACTACTGCTTCTTCATGGTATAGTGTTCATGCCACCACATGATAACTAGAAAATTTCAGCTAGAAAATTGGATGTTTCTGGGAACTGAGTTCTCAGAAATAGACAACTGAGACCAGTTGTAATTAGTGGCAAGTAGGGAAAGAAGAAGTGGAGAAGGAAATCCAGAAGAGAGGTATTACTTTTCTGTCAGAATCACTTAGTAAATATCCAATTTTAAGCACAAAGAGGACTTCTGAGGAGAGAGGCATTCGTTCTTCCATGTGTGTAAGCTGTCTGTGGACTTCCACACACCATGCCTCTTCCTATGTGATGCTTCCCAATAACCGTGGAAGCACACAAATAAAAGTCAAGCTCTATTTTCATTGTACTAAAACATCAAACATAAACATAAAAGTTGCATTTGATATAGGTCAGTGTGGGATGATCGCACATCAGACAGAGACTACCAATGTGTAATCTTACTTCCCTGTATTAACATTAAAAATACATAACCAAATGGCTTTAGAATCAAAAAAGTGGAGAGACAGAGGGAAGATGATATCTATACTTAACAGGTGGAAGTAAATGGAAACTCCGTGGTCATGACTTCAACTGGAAAATTGGGTGTTTCTGGGAAATGGGTTCTCAGAAATAAACAGCTAAGACCCACTGTAATTAGTAGCAGGGCAGGAGAGAAGGGGAGAAAGAAATTCAGAAGACAAGGTATTACTTTTCTGTCAGAATCACTTACTAAATATCCAATTTTAAGCACAAAGACGGAAGTTAAGCTCGTTCTTCTAATGATTTCAGAAACAAAGTATGATTTTTCACAAATAAAATTATCCATAATTGCGACATTTGGTAAAATGTTTCCACACTTAAAGAGATATTTATTTTTAAACTGCTTTTCTCTTTGTTCATATGCAGTTTGCAAAGAATATAAGCTTTATTTATGAGTTTATTTGCCACATGTATTAGACTGTTTATTTTCTAAAACTTACTGATTGTTACAAGCATATTGTTTTCATTTTTTGTTGTTGTTGTTGTTAAGGATACTAAATCTAGCCTGTCAAGATTAGGAATTTTTCCAAATTGGATAATAATCCTTTCATAAAGTTTTACAATAAAAATTGTGGAGAATTAATTTTATAAGTTATGTTAATGCAAATGAAATTAAATTGATGTGAATATACATTATCAGATTAAATATTAGTAATTTTTTCAGACAATGACATTATAGTCTTAAAATAAGACCATAAACTTGAATTTTAAAAAGTCATAAATATTTCAATGTGCTTTTCAGTAAAATGTATATATTTTTCCTCCACAGATGCAGGATCAGGATCTGGAGATGGAGGTAGGAGTTGCCTTTTTATATACTTGAAGACGTAAAATTTCAAAAATAACATTCTCCTTATTAAGTAAAGGTATATACCATGCAAATTATTTGGCATACTTATAGATCATTCATTTATAAATCATTCATTCATTAAATCTCCACTTAATCTTCCTTGTTCATTCTTTTGTTTGTGAGTTATCTTTGAGATAGATATGCATAGTGTGAAAACTTTCTAAGAGAAGTACATAGCAGGGTAAAAAGAATTTATGAGGAAATTATTTAAATATTGGGTTTTTAAAACATGTGATGCTGTTCTCAATTACTAGGTACCAGTATAAACTCATATAAAACTATCATATACATAAATTTTTATTTATCAAATTCATAATTTGAAACTGAAGAAGCTTTAATTCTTACAAGAAAAGTCAAAAATAAAATAAAATTTAAGTCCATGAAAATAAGTTATCTTTGATTTCTTGATTCTGTACATTTTTAGCTAAAGTAAAAATATATCTTTTTATTATTTAGTTTTGTTTAGGGAAGTGTATGAAAGAGGCAGAAACTTTAAAGTTTGATCTAATATACTAACTACCAAATAAAGGTTTTATTTATAGACTGAATATTCATTGTAAATGTCAATCCATTTCCAGATGAAATCCAAACAGAATTCTACTTCTATACACACAAAACAAAACCTAGATATAATTTCAAGATTAATACAAAAGAACAAAAACATTCTCTCAAAGCTTTGCTTCAATTGTATAAAATAATTAAATGTATGATTCCAAGTTAATTGTAGTTTTTAAGTGCATAATTTAATAAAAGATAAGCAAAAGGAGGCCTTGGGTTCAGGAAGGCAGATCTTTAATGCACCCTTTATCTAGTTCAGAAACACTTGAAAGATTTATCAAGTTGCCTTATATAATGAAAGGCTTAACTAGTTCAAATAAGCAATGCCCAGAGAACATAATTAGAGCAGCATCTTGAAGCATAATTTTTTTTCCATGAACACAAAAACTGAGTAGGAGTCAAGACTCAAATATAGAATATATTTCAAGTCACATGATGTCGGACAGTCCTTTGATGTTTGGACAGTCTTTCTCTACTTCTGAGAAATTAAGTCTTTTTTTTTCTTTTACCAGATTAATATAGTATTCCCAAGAAAGCTGCCCTAGAGGTTTTGAAAGAAGAGCTTACAAAAACAAATCTTAAAGAAAAAAAGGGATAAAAAGACAGTTTCTTGAGTAGATGTTTTATCATTGGAATATTAAAGGATCGACCAAATTTTTAAATGTTGCTTTGTAAGGAAGTAGTTTCTAGGCAAAATTCTGTCTGTTTTCCAGATGTTTAGTTTTATACGTGCACTGCCTAATTTGGCAAATACTGTGCTGAGATTGGGCTGTTCTATTCTTCACCCAACCAGTCTTATTTATGTTCTCGCATCTTTAAAAACAAAACACAGAATATCTTTATTTTTCTCCCACTTCAAGCACCACCATATGCTTTTGCTACTTGGGTCTCCTATCATATCATGTATCATTTCTTTATTTTTTTAACAGTAAGATGTGGATTCTGTTTTAGATAGTAGTTTCCAGTTTGCTTTTGTTATATGCAAGTGAAAGTGAAGCCAAACTTACCCTTTCTTGTTGTATTTATTGTATATTAAAATATTTGCTTTGTTATGTTATCCTGTGATCTGAGTAAGACAGGACTTCAACAACTTTTAATCTCATGAGTATGAGATTTATAATTTATTTCATACCACGTGAGTGATACATCAATTGGAAACCACGTTTCTTTTTTTATTTTTATTTTTCCCCTTTTTTTATTCTTTCTTTCCATTATAGCTACTTTATAGTAACTTAGAGGAAAAATAACTTCTTAAGAAATGCTTGTTTTAGGGAAAAAAAGACATACACTCCATTTAATTCTTAGTTTATAACTTTAAATAATTGTAGTTCTGAAAATCAAGGAGTTGAGTATTTACTCTAGTTGCATAAACTATTTAACATTAGAGACTGAAGAGTGTCTTTTCTTGACTTAATTGCTCTTTTTTTCTAGTCTACATATTACTTTTCTCTGACATACTAGTAGTTTTAATTTTCTTTAATTCCTTTACTCTGTTACCAAATTTCAAAAATACTTGATAATTAAAACCTAAAGCCTAGTTTAGAGTGGCATGCACAAGTACAAGTTCAATCACATATTCGTTGGCTTGTGTATAAGCTACTTTTGACTTGCCACCTCCACTATGCAAAGGATAAACGTTTCTCTGTATTTTGATAGAGTTCATGTTACCAAGGTATCAGAATAAGTTTCTTTTGATTTAAGCAAAAGTAATTGAGTAACATGTGATTGTTTGGCTAATCCAACTATCATCATAACTACTGATTGTTCTAACTAATCTCTATAGATCACATTCTCAAAAATGTGCATTTAATTAATAATTGGGTCATTTTTGTAAGCACTTTGTTTGGCTATTATTTTTCTGATTTCTTATTTTAGCAAAAATTAATATAATTCCCAAGTGGAGTGCATTGATCTGAATAGTGAAGTGAACAAATTTACTTATAAAACATTTATTGTGAATAAATATCATTAATGATATTAAACCTAACAAATCATTTTTAAAATATTTCAATTCTTACTTTTTAACGATTGTTCTGATATTTTTTAAATGAATGACTATTACGTTTCCAATGAAGATTAGACATGATTATTTTTTAAATAATTTAATTTTAATCTGTTTGCAAAAGGGTATATCTGTCATTTACTGCATTTGAGGGAACATTTTTGATACAGTATAAAAGGAATATGAAGGTTTTATAAAATTTGTGTTAGCTTGTTAATATACATTTTATAGGGAGTTAAAAAATCTTTAACTATTGATCTATTTATTCAGATGAAACAACTCTGAAGGTTACCTTTATTTAGATAAAGCATGTTTACTGCGCCTCTGACATGACCCCAAATGTATATTCATTCATAAAGGTAATTTGTAAAGCAATAAGAAGCAAATACTTCATACAACCCTAGAGGTTGGTTTTTCCAATTTCAGTGATCAGTGACTGTATCCTTTTCTTGTAGTGTTTAAGAAAATTCATTAGTACAAAAAATAATTTTGCATAATTAATTTTAAACATAATACCTGCCTCTTATGAAATTCTGTGTTCAAACACAAATGCTTGGTTAAATATTCAGGATAAACTCTAATGAACTGTAAAGTGTGCCACAGGAGGATCATATGTAGAAAAAATTCCAAAGATTTTGAGAATGTGATTGAAAGAAAAGAATTTGTATTTTAAGTACTTACATATATGGTGGTTAATGTTGTAAATAAGAAAATGGGTGTGTGTAGAAGGGATAATAACCTCTTATCCACCCACAGATTTCCTTAAGTAACAAATACTGTAGGAAGAATAAGTATTAAAGGAGCCTCTTCTCAAAATCCAGGGGTATGTGGGTGGTTAAAGAATGATTTTTAACCCTGACTTTTCCTATAAGTCTTTCAGCCATATTCCAAAAACAAGGCTATGAATTTTTTTTGCATTATGTTTTCAAAAACATTTCTGTATTATTTAGATTTTTTTCTGGATTATGGAAAAATTTTTAAATTTTTGATAAAATGAAAACTATATTTTAATGATTAAAGTAATTATAAATGTATTATCTTGCTGTACAAAGGGAAGAATTCACAATTATGTTTTAATAACATCTTATGGGATGTTGTATGATGATGATTGTAGAAATGTGTTTAAGATACACAGCATAGATACAATAGATACATTTTAATTTCATGAAGTAAAAGGGAGCCCTGGACCAATTTATACAATTTACAAATTGTATATAGTTTTAAGAGAATTCTGTAATAAATTATTGTCAGATATGTACAGAAACTGGTCAAATTAAACTTATGCCTATTGTCTGTATAAAGAAAGCCTGATTTTTACATGACTTATTCAGGCAATTATTATTATAACATTGGTATAGGAAACCAGTTGACATATGTTTTTATTTAATGAAAAATTTCTAGCTCAAATTATTTTCATATAACATTACTCAAGATGTTCACAATTAAGACATTTACCTCATATACATTTTGGCTAGAACAAGAAAGGTTCACATTGCAACACATTGTAAATCTTTGGCTACTATATCTGAATATGTGACTTGCTAACAACTGGCAAAGAATATTGTGAGAACTTTGAAACTTGAAAATAATTTTTAAAAATTCCTTGTCTTTCATATGAATTTGATGATATTCAGGAATACGGTTGACTTAAATAAGCCTAATATAACCTGGATACTGTGGCAAGATTTCTGGAGCTGTAAAGACAGATATGACACAGTTCTTTGTACTCAAGGAAATTACGTGTAAATTCTCTTCTCAGCACACAATGGGAAAAATTATGATTCTAATTATAAAAAGAAAATAATCCCCTGCAGAAATAAAATGTTAAATATACTGTAAATAACAAGGAACTGAATATTTATTTCACAAAATATTCTTGAATAAGCTAAGTCATTTTTCCTTCCATGTTGCTGCATTCATTCTCTTTCCTGACTGGCGCTTCTGCCTACTCCACTTCTTCTTGGTCACTGTCAAATTCTGGCAAACACAATAGACCCCGCCATTTTTTTTATCCTCCATTGGGTCCACATTACAGCCAGAGTCTGACAGGCGTCAATTGTAAGCAGCTTCTGCTGAAATGCTGATTTAATAAAGAAAGTCTAGCAAGCATGCCAGGTCTAAGATTCTGCCAAGGCAATACATATAGGAGGGAAGCAGAGATGATCCGCTTTTGCTTTCTCCCACCTGAGAGCTGCTGTTCTGTGCAGATGCACTTAAGGCCATCTGAACCTCAGTTGAAATCTTATCTCAGCTTTTCATAGGCTGGGATCCATCTTGTTTTCTCTCTACCTGAAAGAGAAACAGTAACGCAACGGAGTTATGAAATGGAGGCAAAATGAATGAGGAACACATATGGATAACAAAACTGGAAAAATATAAAAAACAAACAGAAGGCTGAAAATAAAGTGAGACTGATAGAGAATGAAAAGGGAGGAGAAAGGAACCTTTGTTGTCATCCTGACTATAATTTGTTTTCATACATGAATACCATTTTAAAAATAAAAATAACTTTTTTTCTTCCTGTAGAGCAGTAATAGTTTTCTGAATCTCCACAGATTGCTTGTGAATGTGAAATAGATGCTAAAAACTTTTGTCTGAATCATCCATATGGGTTTTTTAAAACTATATATAGGAAAAGAAAGTTAACCGTTATGTGTAGTATGACAGAAATGGCTTTGGCTTATGAATCAGGAGATTTGCATTCCAGATTTTTAATTGATTTGAAGGATGTTGATTTGATTTTTACTCTCAGTCTCCTAAGAGATTCATTTATTTTATCAGTAAAACAGAATACTGTCTATTTATAGGAAAGATTATTCTAATAAAGTAATGCAAAGAACTTTGAACTCCAAAAAATTAAAAATGAAATTAAGAACATTCAAGTTAACTTTGTTCTTTATTCCCATAAACTCTAAGTATATAATTTCTCTGAAGAGTTTAATTAGAATTTTGAATCTTTTAATTCGTGATTTTAAGTCCATGGTTTAGAGTGTTGCTGCTGTAATAGTAACAACTCTACAAATCCAACATGGTTTCTAGGACGTAGACAAGACAACCAGGTCTGCACCTTGAAGGGGAGTGAAATTACCGTGTTGATGCACAAAATTCAAGATAAATGAATCCAGAGGTACTGCAGTTACATGAGATATTTGAGAAATAACAAATAATGTTAACAAAATAAAACAGCAAATAATTATTCTTAAAACTACAGTGGCAGGTAAATTACCCCCATGGAAAACCAACAGAGAAGAAATGGAAAAGATTCACAATATGGGCTAGTTAGTAAACTTACAAGGAAGAATGTTCCTCAGGGCTGTAAGCATTGCAGAGTTTTTCTAAGGGGATTTGCGCTTCTTGAAAGAGATTCTTTTAAGATAAATAGGAAGACTTTATTACAGTTCTGCTTGATGTCAGAATATAAACTAGGCAAATCTGTGCGGATGCCTGTATTTGTGTATAATTATTTATCAGATGCTCTAAGGTTTATAAAAAGTACTGTTGTAGTATTTATTTATTTACTTACGTACTTATCATTGTGAGTGCATAAGAGTTGTACATATTGATGGTCTACATATGATATTTTGATGCAAGCATACAGTGTGTCAGGGGATGTTTGTGTCAGGGTAACCATGGTAATTGAGGTATCCATCACCTTCCGCATTTATTATTTCTTTGTTTTAGGAACACTCCAATTCTATTCTTTTAGTTAATTTTGAAATATACAATAAATGATTGTTAACAATAGTGTCCTTATTGTGCTACTAAACACTAGATCTTATTCTTTCCATTTAGCTATATTTTGAGCCCATTAACCATCCCCTCTTTACCCACCCCCTCCTTATTAATCACAACAGGCTTCAGATGTGTGGACAAAGATCTGAAAACAATGACCATTTTGCCCACAATCCCAACACAACAATAAATATGGAAACCAAGCCAGTTCTTGAACTTTAAGAAAGAAAGAAACTGGTCTACAGGGTTATCCCACCTCCTGTAGCTTTTTACAATAACTAGACCAGACCTCACCTTCTGTGCTTTATGTGTATAAATACTACCAAGAGTCCTGTAAAATGTTGTCACATCTCCTTACCCTCTTCCCACTCTGTCCTTTTCTTTTCTCAAATCACCTGTTCCACTCAGTGTAGTACTCAGCTCCCAGCGGGTTTACAAGCTGTCTGCACCAGCACCTAAGCTCTTCACAGTCCTCCGACCAGGGCACATCATGATGGACACCTGTTCTCTTTCCTTTTGCCTTTGCATCCCTAATCTCACTCCTTTTCTTCTGTAAGCATTTGTTCTAAGGCATTTGACACTTTAAATTCTTGATACAAAGTACTGAGTATGGTTGTGTGGGTCCTATCAGAGGGAGTGACACCAAATGCAGACTCTAGAGCTCTAGACTCTGGCTTGGATCCTGCCTCACCACTTACTAGCCACATGGCTCTGGACAGGTTACTTAGACCCTCTGTTTAGTTTCTTCATGGGTTTCCCAGGAGGTACTCGGAGGTGATGATTGACTGACCAGCGCTCTGAGGATCAACATCTGTGGAAGGGGAGAAAGCAGGATTTAGAAGAGAGAGAATTTGCGTCGTGCAGTTAAAAAAAAGTTACAGGGCAACTCCCCTCAGATCCCCTCTCACTGTGGAAGTTTTTCTGTCCTCCCAATAAATCCTGCTTTAAAAAAAAAAAAGTTACAGCACGGCCCATCTGAGCTGGGCCTGTATACTCCAGCATTGATCACCCTTGGGGTGGACAGCCCCCAAGAGGAAGTGTCCCTTTTGCCAGGTGGCTCTCTGCGGAATAGATAGAAGAGGGACTCAACTGTGGACTGAGTAAAGCATTCCCAGGAGCTAAGGAAGGGGAAATATGATTTGGACAAACATCTTATCATGGCATCCACTAAGATCTGTAAAATGTAAAACAACACACAAAACAAACAGCACGCCTGCTGTTGTAGAGATTATTTCTTGGGAAGAGACACAGTAAGCAAAATGAGGAAAAATACAGACTGCCAGATGGTAATGAAAGCTATGTGGGAGGGGAAAGTGGAATTGGGAAAGTGGGTTAAGGGAATTGAGGGTTTCCTGATGTGTTTGGGGCGATCAAGAAGGCTGGAGCAAGGTAAGGAGGCCATGGAGGAGCAAGTCTTACAGAAGAAGGAGGGAAGGACATTCCAGGCCTAGGGAACTGCAGGTGTGAAGGCTCTGAAGCAGAGGCATGTTTGGGGTGGTCCAAGAACATCAACGACACTAGCTGGACTAAATGAGTAAGAGGTGTTTGGTTGGTATGTGAAAAGAGAGTGGGGGTGACCTTCAAGGTCCTCCCTCAGGGTTTGCCCCTGCCTCCGAGTGAGCAGGAACCATTAGCCTGATCTGGAGTAGAACAGAATGTTGCAATCTGACTGGTGATTTTCAAAGATCATGCTGGCTGTTGTGTTGAAGCAAGGGAGAAGCTGGGGAGACATCTGCAACTAAAAGGAAACAAGAGAAAGTTTCTTTCCTCCAGTTTTCCTTGATTTTGGGGAGTTTGTGATAGATTCTTTAGAGTATCCCTGGTATGTCTTAGACATGCCACTCAGCTACTCATCTGAGGAGCATTGTATATAGTTCTTTATTGACTAGATATCCTAAGTTTTGCTGTAGTTGAATCTATTTATAATACTCTGAAGGTAGTTTTATATTGGAATTTTATTGAAAATATCCTCCTGTTTTGAAATTTTTGAGCAAGCAGAAGATTTCACTTGATTCCAGATAGTATTTAATGCATAGGGATGTCTCTGCATGCCGCAATGCATGCCAAATTGCGGTGAATTTGTTTCAAATTTGGATTTGAAAATACAGCTTTTTCTTTCACTGTACTAAATGAACAATGCATATTGTCGCGTATGATTTTCAATGTGTACATAACAAAGAACAATTTTATTTTCTTTGGTAAATTACACGCTTGTTAAAGCTTTAGAATTTTTAAAAATCCAGGAATAAATAGAAAACAATATGTTTAAATAATGTTAGCATCTTGGTTCAATGACTCAAACCAAAGGAATTATTCCAGTGCCTGTCAGTTAGTGAACTGAGTTGCGAAAAGTCTTTTCATTTTGTATTTCTTGCCAATCTCTCTCTGAGAAGAATAAAAGGGGAATTAACTGGATCCTAAAGAAGGTTGGCTTTGTGCTTCCAAGAACCTGTTCTGCAGGTGGATCATTTAAACTGACCCATTCCTTAGTAAATACTGTGTCTTATGAACTCAATTTTTTTTTCTGTTTTGTTCTCATTTTCCTGCTCCATTCTCACTCTTTTATCCCATGGTTTGGCTGACTGGGCAACTGTTCTATCATTACCTTCTTTTGGTGAAGGCCACAGAGAGAAAGAACCTATCAGTGGAATCAGTTGGAGAGAAATCCCATTTCTATAACTGCATCTACACAAAATGGTGCACTCTGCAACTCTGAGGAAGTTTGCATGATCTTGTAAGCATTGTGGTAGTGAGAGAGTCATCACAGGTGTGCTGACTGTCCTCTCCAAAGACCGTAGCACTCACAGAAAGACATGACCTTTGGCAACTAGAATTTCTAACACATTGATTAAAGTGGTAGTGGTGGCAACGTGTGGGAAGGATGTGTCAAGCTACAGAGTGTCATCCATTCTGGCCCCTTTGAGCCTTGGGACATAGTATGAGATCTAATTCTTAAGAGTTAGAGAGTTTTACAATCTAGGTTTTTATTCAGTTACTCAAAAGACAACCATAATAGCAGCTTGAATGTGAGTTATCTTTAAAACTGAGTGTTATTTTTAAAGATAATTAAAGAGAAACACAGCTGGCATTTTAAAGAATAAAAGGAATTAGTAGTAGAGTTATTATACCACAGCTTAAATAGTGAGATGATATTCAATGGTTATGTTCTGGAAGCTCATGCTCACACTGCCTTTGAAGTCCAGGCTGCCGACAACGCACAGCATTGATTCAGGAAACTCCTTTGGCCTTCCCCTAAGAGAGAGAGAGCCCCCTTATGCTGAGATCCACTTTGAAACAGAATGTGGTAGAGTTATAAAGCGAATCCAGTCCTACAAATCAACACACTCTGTGGATTTTCTATTGTGAGTAGTTCTCAGATCTATACCACCAGACCCTTCACCGACCCCTTGGTTCGGCCCCTAGACACCTCTTGTCTTTAGCGTTGGAAAAAAGCCTCCTAATGGGTCTCTTTGCTTGCATTCTTGTCATCCTAAAATTTTTCTCCCTTGCACAGTTGGAGTGATATATGAAAATACTTATCTATGCATATCATTCCCCTACTTACAACTCAGCTGTGACTGTCCATCATCCTTAAAATAAATGGTAGTGTTCCCTGTAGGACATGCAGAGATCTTCAGAATTGATTCAGTTTCTACCTCTCCATCCTCATCCCTCTTCTCCATCTCAGACTTGAGACTCCAGTGAAGTCTTCATGGAGAGGTTTCATTGATACTGGCCATTGATTAGTTTCATACCTCAGTACTTTGCTAATAATCCTCTTCCCTTTTCCTAAAACCCTTCCCATGTTTTTGCCTAAACATTATTCATATTCTAAGACTAAATCTTGGATTATCTTCATCAGGATGATTTTCCTCAGTCCCTTGGTTGGACTATATCTCTCATCAATTCTGCTTTGTATCATTGGTCTGATCATTAAAATGATTTGCGTGTATGTGTGCCTGGAGCTAATTATTATTAATACTCTTATACCAGAACACAAGGCCTGGTGCTTGGTAGAATTTTATTAAATATTTATTTAGCTGAACCAATGCCTTAACACTAGCAACAAAAAAAAGATGTGCTCAAGTCAGGTGTGGTGATGCCTGCTTGTAGTTCCAGCTATCCAGGAGGCTAAGACTAGAGGATTCCTTGAGGCCAAGAGTTTGAGGCTACAGTGATCTGTGATCATGTCACCGTAATATAGCCTGGGTGACAAAGCCAGACTCTGTCTCAGAAACGAAACAAAACAAAAGATTAAAAAATAAAAATTTTGGAAAGTACTTACATTTCTAAATGTTTTTGTTCACATTTGCATGCTACAGTTTCAATTATTTGCAATTTGAAAATAAACATTGAATATGAATGGTTTTGTATACTAAAATAACTATAGAACTATTTTAACTTCATAAAACATGACTGAAAACCACCAACAACAAAAAAGTAAAAGCATGATCCAATCCACCAAGGAAAGAAGATGATATTTACACATCTCAACCAGTGTCAAAAATAAGTACCAGTTTACATATCCAGGACCCAAAGAAAATCAAGGAGATTCAAGAGGAGCCTAGAAAAAAATACGTTGAAAGCTTGGCCTGAGATGCTTTTCCTTTTCTTTTGGAAGTGCATAGCATCTAATACCAGTATACTAACTTCTTCACTTGGACTTATCTCATTCTCCTAGAAGTAGTGTGCAGAAAAAAATAAAAATTGAAGTTATTTTGGGATTCTAGTTACTTAGTTTGTAGGTAATTGAGGTAATTTTACCCTACATGAATACTTTATTACACATCCAAATTACTTATTAAAATACAAAATGACTTTGGCCATAGTAAAGAATCATTTGGAAATCCATTTGATGCCTTCATTTAACTTGACATTGAACCGGTTGTGTGTGTAGGAGGGTTGGGGAGATCTGGCTTTTTTTAATTGTTAAGGAGTTGCAGTAATAATAAATTTATGAATAAAGTACATTCAATTTATTCTAACCATCAAAGAATAGTACTTGGAAAATAAAACACTCGATGTTAGTTCCTCATATCTAAGAAGTCTCTTAATTTTATGAAATAAGAGAATAGAACTCTTTGAACTTCAGCTTTTAACTTATGAAATATGCAAAGATGTGTGGAGGGGAAAAACAGAGGCTCCATATGATGCCATGAAGATTCTAGATCAAATGCTTTTAGAAAAATCACATCACTATCAGCAGACTGAACTAGAAGACTCGACCATTCAAGTTTCATAGAACTGTGTCTAGCATGTAGTAGGTCCTTGTTAAATATTTGCTAAATTATGGAATGGATGGATGAGCTGTCAGGACAGTGATGTCAGCTGTTATGAAGACAATCAATTGATATGTGTGTGAATAAGAAAGCCACTGTTCTTCTTCCTAGTAATTGCTAGCTGTGGCCCTCATTTACTAAGAGTGAGTGTAGGAAATGCCATAACAGATGTCCTCCCTCAAGAACTCTGCAAAGTGATTCTGTCTCTTCCTCCACTTTCAAGTCGTCTCTCCCTCTGCCATCCTCATATTCTCCTATCCATCTATTCTCCCCATGAATGAAACTGCAGCAGTATCATCATGCTGTGCTCAAATATAAAAGATATGTGTGGAGGATAAAAAGTAGAGTTTGGAGAAACAAAAGAACAATCTGGTGAGGGAGAAAAGAACTTTCAATGTAAAATATCAGAAGAAGAAAGGAGAAAGCAATTGTGTTCCTTATTTTGCAGAAGAGTTGTGTTTTCAAGTAAGGAACAAAAAAGATGAAATTTAAATAGCTTCATTGAGTAGGCTACATTAGTTTCCTACATTCAACTCTTAACATTCCTCTCCTTATTAGCACACAATATTTACTAATTTTGTGCATTTCTCCCTTGATTGTTTCTATACCCCCCGACACATATGCTTTAAGAAGGAACTCAAGAAAAAGGTGTTCCAGACATCGATTTGCTTCCTAACTCCCCCACCACAGTGCATTTTTCTCACTCCTTTAAAATAGCATTTAATGCTGCCAGCAGATATTTTATTAGGAAAAATAGGTTTCGTTCATGCCAGACAAGACAGAAGTTGAAATCAATGTTTCATTCTGCTGAGTAGGTGAACTGGACAACCTTCCTTGACTCCAGCACTTTAAAAAATGTGTTCTGTGGAACTTGAATGCCTCAAGATGCAGTTCTGCCAAAGGGTTCAGTGAGGTTGAGAGATGCAACATATTTTGACCGCTTTACGAGAATCATATATATTATGACCCTGGCTTTTTTTTTTTTTTTTGGTTTTAACACTGAAAATTTTCTATCCTAGAAAACTCATCAGTTCTCATCAAACTGTAATGATTGGTTGTTTAATTCCATATGTAAGACCCAGAAGTATTGCAGTAACAAACATGCTAAATTTTGTTTAAACTGTTTTTTGTTTAGGAACACTTGACCATGAAGCATTTTTCTTAAATGACATTATTAAAAATCAAATGGATTAATGACCTATGGTACACACTTTAGTTAATCCCATCCATTGGTCTCCTGGCCCCATGGTCTGTCTTCTCTGTTGCCCTGTGTTGTAGGCCCCTTGAAGACTGAAGCATGGTCCAGCCATTGCAACTTCTTGAGTTACCTTGTGAACCTCAGACTAGAGGCGCTCAAAGCCTCAAGCTTGAGGAAGATTTCTGTACAGAAAACACTTTGATCTCTTTGAAATAATTCTCTCTTCTCAGTCTTTCTCACAAATATAAACCTGTCTTAATGCAAATCTATTGGGAATGTCTACAGGAAAGTAATAAGACATCGTAAGGAAAATCCTTAAAAGGTCTGTATTCCATTTACTATCAGATAATTCTGAATGAGTCTTGAGTACATGTTGGGCAGTGTGCATTAATTTCAGAAAAGAAAGTAGTGAAGAGTTCTGAGGCTGCCATGATGTGACAGCACAGGTACTCTCCTAACTCTCCCCAGAGCCCTCTCTGCAGGGACAATACCTACTGGGAGGAAGAGGGATAATAGGAGGGGTGAGATTCATAGAATGGAATTCAGACACATTCAGCACTTGAAAGGGGGATATGTTCCAATTCAGAACCACTTAGTTCCACTCAACCATTTTTGTTGTTGTTGTTGTTTAAATAACCAACAGTTTAAAGCTCCTTCTGGCTGGGTATGTCTACACTTCCCACTACATCACGACAGAGGCAGGTGCCTCTTCCTCACCTGCAGACAGTCGTGAAAGGGGAAGCTTATTGCTGCGAACGCCCAAGAACTGGCCAAATGAATCATGAGAGGGGCTCTGTTACCCTGAATAATACTCCAAAAATATATTTGTTTCAACCCAGGCTGAAATTTTTCTAAGTTCAGAGATATTTTCCTAGCTTTTCCTAAGTAGTTTTCGGCTCTTAACATCTGAGAATTTAAAAGTACCATTTCTGACATTTCTAGCACTTAGTATCTATTGATTATGCTGAGGGAGCATTCCTTTTGACAAAGCCTCTAATTTTTGTACCTCTGGGACAAGTCCATGCAAAAGAAAAATGCAATAGTTGCCTACTGATCCCCGAGGTTACTAGGGAGGAAAAGGAAGAGATGGAAACATGCTTCAAATATTGCATTACTTGTAGGTTTGCTGCCTGCAAACTGGATGATTTTAGAAAACCCGATAAAGAAGCATCACTGCTATTTTACAAACTGTGTGTTTGTGCATGTGTGTGTGTGTGTGTGTGTGTGTGTGTGTGTGTTGCATATGAACCACAAAAGATCATACGCCTTGTCTTCTCCCGTAATTGATAAGCCTGATGTAACACTTTAAGCCTAAACTGTCTTGTTTTAAGACACTTATAATGAGTATCAACTATGTGTCAGGTTTTTTATAGCCATATATTAAGTACTTGCTATAACTCTTCAAGAAAGACTTGTCATCACCATTTTCCAATGCAGAAAATAAAAGACACAAAGCAGAATTTAAACCCAGGCTCCTGAGGCACCAAAGTTTCTCTTTTCTCCCCTGTTTTATGTGTAGTCTGCCATATACTTTTAAGGGATTTACAGTATAAAAGTACAGTCTTTCATGTTAAGATATATAAACATGTACTGATTTGCTTAAAAGTAAGACGTTGCTGTTAAGTCAAAATATTGTACCAGTTGACTGGACACGGTGACTCGTGCCTATAATCTCATCACTTTGGGAAGCCAAGGCAGGAAAATTGCTTGAGTCCAGGAGTTTGAGACCAGTCTAGGCAACATAATGAGAAACCTCATCTCTAGAAAAAAAATCAAAACATTAGCCAGGTGTGATGGCATGTGACTGTAGTCCTGGCTATTTGGGAAGCTGAGGCAGAAGGATCACATGAGCACAAGAAGTCAAGCTGCAGTAAGCTGTGATTGTACCATTGCACTCCAGTGAGGGTGACAGAGTGAGACCCTGACTCAAATGTATACATATATTGCAAATATATATATATTGCATTAATCATAGACACCATGCTATTTGTTTTATGGGATATATCTTTGACTTGCTAGATCCATGCTCCTACAAGCACAGGCACATTCAAGCACACACATATACATACACAGCTTTTAATTCAGTGTTCATTCTGCTAGTATCTATTGCTAACATACTACTCATTACTGCATTATGCTTTATTTTCTCAGCATTGATAACATGATACTGTTCCACTCTTGCCAACCATATTTTCGATGTTAGAGACACAGACAAAGTCCCTGTTCACATGAAGCTCAAATCTAACAGGAAGAAGTTGGCATGAAACAAGCAAATGTACAGAGGTGGGGTGGCTACTTCACTTAAAGCCCAGACTTTGTCGTCTCTACACAGTGCATCCATGTAACCAAAAACCATTTGCAGCCCTGAAACTATAGAAATAAGCTTTTAAAAATTTAAAAAAGAAGCCGGGCTAAGTGGCTCAGCCTGTAATCCCTCACTTGGGGAGGCTGAGATGAGTGGATTGCCTGAACCTGCAGGTTCAAGACCCACCTGGGCAACTTGGCGAGACCTCATCTCTACAATAAATTTAAAAAATCAGCCGGGCGTGATAGCGCGCGCCTGTAGTTCCAGCTACTTGGAAGGCTGAGACGTAAGGATCGCCAGACCCCAGCAGGTCGAGGCTGCGGTGGCCGGGAGCGGCCACTGCACTCCAGTCTGGGCGACAGAGTGAGACTCCAACTCAAAAAAAAAAAAATTAATAAAAGAAACCAAGCAAATAAACAAGTAAAACCGTTTCAGAGCAAAATGCTGTGATGGAATACACAGCAGCTGGGTTTGGGGAAACAGTAAGATTATAACCAAATTGAGGCAGGACAATTCGTACGCAGCGGAGGGCAGCTTTGGTGAAATCCAGGCACTTTACCTTTTTTTTCCATTGATTCTCCATCATTGAATTTTCTACTTGAGAGGTTTGAGACATAAAGCTACAACTTCTACCTTCAGTTTTTCCGCTCATATAGCAATACAGAAGTTACTTCCAGATGGAGAAGAGTCCAAGGTCTTCACATAGACTTTGTTCAACTCCCATAATGATACTTATTTTATATCTCTAAAGCCTGTGGCTTTTCGCATGTGCTGTTGGGAGAAAATCTATTATCAGGGTATAAGCATCACTACAATTAAGCTTTGCTTGTTCTGTCTGAATAAGGACTTTGGTGCATCCTGAGAGTAGCAGAGCAAAGGAGAGGGTGCATGCTTTTACCCAGGGAAGGGAGACCTTGGTGAAGTCCAGAAACAGAGAGGGGTGAGTGCAGTCTGAGCATGGTGATTGGGCGGGAAAATGGTGGAAGAAGATGTTGGAGAAGATTTAAGAAATGTGGGGTTCATTCGTAGTGTCATGGGAGGCCTTTGAAGGTCAGTAATATAATCTAGATTATATTTTTCCAAAGATTGCTCTGGTGTCTGTGGGAGAATGAATTGCAGACAAGGCAAGAGTGGAAGCAGAGAAACCAGAAGAAAGAATTATGATAGTGGAGCATGGGAAGAGATCCTCACCTAACTGTTGTATAGCAAGGGTGGTGATGCATCAGATGTCCCAGGGCCACATGTGTCCACGCTATTGTCCATTTCATTCTGTGTGGATACTAGAGTGAACAAGAATGTTACAGGTTAATGTAAGAGGGATGTGGAAAGGGGAAGGAAGAGAGATGACAATGCTGTCACCTCATTCTGCACTCCCTGATTCTCCAATCACGTTCAGCAGAAATAAATACATAGGCTTACTTTTAAGACATGAACATGTTTCATAAAGAGCATCATTTTAAAAAATCAAAGCCCGTGCATTGAGCCTATTATATTCATCTAAGATAATTTTCCCAGACTTTCAAGAGAGGAACAGATTAATGTGTTTTGGGGGTTTTCAACAAGTGACTTTTCAATAAAGCTTGAATACATCACTGTTGTTGGTTTTCATTTACTGCTTCAAATGTATACAGTTTAAGCATCATTTCTGGCATGGCAGCAAAAGGTAAAATATAAAAATAGACAGCGATATAATTTGGCCTTTAAATGGCTTTACATATTTATATTCTATGTAGAATATGTAACAGATTGTGACAACAGAATCAGATATAATCAAATTGCAGCCTTACAAATATAGCAGATATCATGAAACAGCTTCCTTCTGCTGACTCAAAAGAGTAGGAGTTTCATTTCTTACATTATATTTTTTTCTGTAACAGCTTATCACCAGCAACACCTTTGTAGCATTTCTCCTTCTTTGTCAGCATGAATGTCCCCACAATAGCATTTTACCAGTATTTGCCATTGATTATTTAGCGTTAAATTTTCCACTCTGGAGACAACTAATTTGAGTGGCTTGAAATATAAAACTACAACCTCTGCCTTCAGTTTTCCAGGTCACGTAGCAATACCAAAGTTACTTCCAGAAGCAGAAGAGCCCAAGTGCCTCACATAGACTTTCTTCAGCTTCCATGGTGCCACTTATTTTATTTCTCTAAAGCCTGCTGATTTCTGCATGTGCTTTTGGGAGGAAATCTATTATCAGTGTATAAGCATCACTACAGTTAAGCTTCACTTGTTATCCTATCTGAATAAGGACTTCTGTGCATCCTGAGAGTGACAGCCATTTAGTTCACTCTGCCTGTCTAATCTTGGGCAGGGACTTTACAAATGCTGTCAAATATTTGTAAACATGTATTTTGCATTTTACTTTCATAGAGATTATTTTAGAATGAGCTGAGTTGTTTTGTTGTTTTGCTTTGGTTTGTAAAAACGTGTTTGGCTTTCCCCCTCCTTTTTTTTTTTTTTTTTTGAGAAAAGAGACATTATCTTTATTTGCAAGAGATACAATTATCCACACAGCTTATTCCAAATGATCAACTAAAATGATGATAGAAATAATTAGATCAGCAAGGTAATCAAATGTTTAAGAAATATTAAAAATGGCTATATATAAACTAACAATAATAACTTTTTAGTAGCAAATTTCAATTCTTTTTTACCCTGAAACTCATAGGAGCTATCGATCCTTGAACTGTAGCCATGAAGTGGGAATAGTGTTGTACCAGTAGGGGGAGCTCATATCATGCCTATTTTGTGGGTTAGAGAAAAGTTAATTTTGTAGGTTTGTGTAAAGGGTGGAGTTATTTTAACTCCAAAGCCAACTGAGATTATGTGTTGGAATAGAAGTTATTTACTCCAGTTAAAAGGTTAAGCTTTGCTGAAGTTGTAAATCTCAAGTACAATAGAGTTTAAGTGGCTTTGGTTAATTCATCTGCATGTGTGATTGAAGTTTTCAAATAGCTGAATGTGGAGGCTTTAAAACATGTTAAAAGATTTATTTTTTATATATTTGTTATCAAATTACTTTCCTCCATAAATTGCAGCCCAAACACCTGATCTTAAGGGTTTTCGTGAGTTTCTTTCATGACTGTAAGTCTAAATACGCATGGCAGGTGTTAGTGTGAGTGGAAGAGTTGAACTTGTTTTCTTCATAATTATCTCTTGAGTAAGTTTGTTTGGGTCATGTGCCTTTTTCACTAAATTGGCATCAAATGCAGTCCCAATGGCACCGGGATCGTGATAAACCAACTTGTATCAAAACCGGCAAGGACTCAGAGCCTAAGGCCTCCTTCTTGTACTCCCTTTTCTTCTTCAGGGTTACTATGACAGTCCTTTGGGTTGTCAGCACTCTTCAAAATCTCTCCTGTAATTCTGGAATCTCTTTTTTTATAGTAAATTGTAATTCTTTTTTACCCTGTAATTCTGAAATCGCCTATATGGTAGATATCAAGCACCTCCAATGCCCAATGTAACTTTCTCCTTTCCCAGCACTTAGCGCATTCACAGAAATGAAAAGAGATTCACACTTCCTCTTCTAGCTTGTTTCTTTTCTTTCTTGAACATCAGTTGAGTACCAGACATTGACGAGAGTCCAGGAATTTAAAAAATAAAAGATAAATAAGACTCATCTCTGCGCACAACAAACTCATGATCCAGGCAACTCACCATCTAGTGTATTGGAGAAGGTATTGGTCCCAAGGATGTTTTCTTCATCAGAAGGAAAGAACACAGTTGTCTCTACAAAATGGCCCACATGCTCGACTTTCAAGTCATTCCTGACTCAAACCAGTTAACTGCTCATGGTACATATGCCAGCAGTGAAGAAAGCCTTTGAATTTGGAAGTGAGTGATACGTTTGATGGACATGACTGTAACATCGCTTATGTCATGCAATTCTCATGCAAATTAATGTACTGGTCCTGGGTGGAATCTGCACTGACACTGGTGTGGAAGTGAAAGGGAGGAAGAGGAGAGAAGCCAGAGGTGAAGTATGAAGAGGAGACTGTGTGAAGTGCTGAAACAGTCCCAGGCATTCACTCTGCTTCCTTGGCGTAGGCTGCTCCACGACTGTCCAGCAATTCTCCAGCAATAAAATAGCTGTGCTGTGGTTGATGAGCCTTCAGCATGACAGAGTGATGACCATAGAGTGAATTCAGTAGTTCTCTGCTTCCCACAAGGCAAAGCTCGTTTCTCCTCTCTGTCCTCAATATAAACATTCTTCTCTGTTCATGCTACTTCTGCCTACCTTGTTCACATCAGAGCTGAATTACCATGGCACCATTGCTGCTGCAAGTGCCTCCCTCCCTCTTTTTCCGAACTTTTTCCATGTGTCTAATATTTCCTGTCTTGCACTTGACCGAAGAGGCCGTTCTAGGAACGTGGGCATCCTGCATGATCAGACTGGACACAGCATTGTGCAGAAGCATTTCTATCGAGGAAAATATGTGGCTTCAGCTTCGGGCCTCCTCCGTGCCCCCCAGGCCTCGATCCGTCATGGTGCATTTCTAATGTTGTCTATATTTTGTTTTCCAAAGAAAGTCCTAAATTGAATAAGCTCAGGCTCCACAGAGACTTGGATCCTTCTCTGCTCATGAGTTTCAGTATCCAGATAGTTGGCTCACTTTCAAGTTGCTTTGTTGTTTTGTCGCAGCTGCTGTAGTTGTTTTGTGGTCCTGCAGTCAAATTGTTGCGGGGCTTGTGGTTTTCCTAATGGATATTTTTAATATCTTTTTTTCTCTCCCAGGCTCTTTCTTAGTCCAGAGTTGTGCCAGAAGCACATTTTCTAATAGAGCTAAATGGATTCTTCAACAATTCTTATAAAATGTTGTATCTAAAACCTCTATCGCTAGAATATATATTGTAATATAGATATAACAAGAATGTATTCAACCAAGTGCACAGCATTAAAGCCAAGCCAAATGGTGACACACACCACTAATAAAACTCACCTTGCAACTTCTATTTCAGCCTTGACCACGACCTTGAAGCCAGGCTCTTTGTGAAATCTATTGCGTACTCTCTCAATTCCATCCACCCTGACCTCCCTCCCTAATCACACACATACACTACTTAGCCTCAGAGGTCTAAGCCTCTCAAAATTGTAGAGGGCCGTTCAAACAAGATGCCCTTTTTCCAGGCAGTGATATCACGGTGGAAGATATCTCCTGAATACTAAGCCTTTGGCGACAACAGAGCCTGTCAGGCCATTGCTGAAGGAAATGGTGAACCAGTAGGTCTTACTGGCCCTGTACTCCTCATGAGCCCTAGTCTCACACAAAGCAGAAGTTCGTGCTCTTAGTTCAGACTTCCACATCTCCAAAGAACTGCTTGGGTGAACAACTTTTATTTACTAATTCAACATTTTCCGTATCAGGCACTTGTTCAGGTTCTGGGGCTATAACAATGCACAGACAACAGTTGCTTTAGCACGTCGCTGAAGGTTGGTGGAGCAAGGGCAATGAGGTGGGAGACACTGAAGGATGGGAAGAGACGGTTTAATTATCTAGAACACTTCCTTGAAATAGATTCACATCTGTGTAAAATAATCTTTATAAAACAATCTCTTGTCCCTGTGGAGGAATGTATAGTCCCGTGAGAGGGTGAAAACCTATGAACGTAGAATCCTCAAATCCAAAAGGTAAACCATGCTCATAGGAACTGCTGTGACAATTCTTCGTCTTACTGTATTTTATTAGATATTAGGTCCATACAGGAGTTGAATGCTATACAATGACAGTAAACTGAATATGAAGTCATTAAAAATTTTTATGCTATTCTTTTGGGTGTCACGAGAGTAGCAAAACTAGCGCATTCTGTTCCCAGAATCACAGCTACATCATAAAGATGAGTCATGTTGAACTAAAGGGACCATATTTTAATGAACCAGTCTGGTTACTGTAGCTCATCTGTGCTCTGCAGCCGGCTGCCTGGGGAACAGGAGACAATCTATTTTTCAAATGAAGAATGAGTCTCTGATGCTACCCCTCTGTCTTGAGTCCCTTCTCAACACCAGCCGCTCTGTTCCTTCTTGTACACTCTTGCCTTGGGGGTTTCCCTTAAATACAAATAATAGTAGCACAAAACAATTTCTACTGTTATGGCTACAATTCCCTACGTGGTATTGTTAATGAATAACAGTCACCACGTATTTGTTATGGATCTTTCATGTTTACAGCACAGCGGAGTTAGAAAGAATCTTTATAAAATAATCTCTTGTCCTTGTGGAGGAGTTTATAGTCCTTTGAGAGGTAGAAACAGATACGCATGGAATTCTCAGACCCACAAGTGTGATTTGTAGTCACTTAGACGGGATGGATTGACCGACCATATGTTAGTAGTCAATGGGGAGCACCTTGGAAAGGAGATAGGACCTGAGTTCAACATTAAAAGATGGTTGAGAAGTTGAGTAATTTGGCATTTTTATTATTTTCCAATTTGCTTTCTTTTTAAATTTACAAACTAAAGATTTCCTACTGACAAATGAATGATGTACAATTATTTTTATTCCTGGTTCCAGCAGACTATTCTATGAGTAGTTTTGGTTATTTTCTAGCACTAGGAGAGAATTAACACCTTGACTGTACAGTTTTGAGTCTCTCGCTGGTTCTGAAGTTACTAAAGTGTGGAGTAATAATTTCTAGTGTCAGGGAACTGTAGTGAGACAAAAAGATAAGAGAAATACTAATTTTCAGTATTGTCAGTGTAACCATAGGTAATTGTTATGATTTGTGAAATTCTGGTAAAAATGTTATAAAGTAGGTTTTGAGTATTATATCTTCCGCTGAATATCATGTAGTATTGTTTTTAAAATATGTTAGTAAATACCAGTCTGTTCCAATAATGTACACAACCAATGGTAAAACAGCATGACTAACATCAGCTCTGTCTAGTTTTCACATTGAAAATAATAAATCTAGATTTACAACTTCTGGACACACGAAATATTGGAGGTATAATCTCAAAAAGATATATCCAAGTCAGCTCTGTCCTTTACATTCGAACCTCTATGAAACCATAATCATACTTGAATAATCATGTCATCCTTCAGTAGATATTTTTTAAGTTTGTGTTTCAGTCTTTCTTAGAATGTCAATATACAATGGTGTGGATCAATTTTCTTACATTCTTGTGAAATTCACATCTTAAATTCCCTGCTTGTCATCTGCTTCATGAATTCCCGTAACACACATTTTACATGGAACTTGCACTGTGCCAGGGAGGCAAACGTTAGTTGGGCAACCAGGATCCTACCTCTAAGGCACGTCTCACAAGAGCAAGAAAGCAGGTGAGAGTGAGGCAAGTGATCAAGAAGCAAAGGTCATTGGGGACAGAGGAAATGCGCACAACTATGTGGAAGGGGGGAGGGAACAGCAGACGCTTCAGCATGACTGAGTGTCACACACAAGGAGGGGAATTATTTTAAACCAGACAGCGAAGAGGTTTTGTGTGTGTGTGTGTTATCAAAGATTGTATCGGTCTTTTTTTTGCCATAGCCTAGAATACAGTTCTAGTGGACTGTCCAAGTATACTTTTACTAAAATCTAAAAGAGTAGGAATAGGAGGAGCCAGAAATATAACTAAGCTTAGAAATGCCATACATGCTGCCAAAGTGATGTCTACTTCCCCTGAGCTAATTATTTTCCTTTTGGTCAATATAAGTAAGAAAACCACAGGGAATACAGAAAATCACTTTTTGTTTTTTATAGTTTTAATGCTTATATATATTAACTGTTTAATTTGTACAACAATCGAAGTAGTAGGCATTTCTCTCCCCATTTTACAGATAGGAAAACTGAGATTGAGAGACAAAAGAGGTGGCCAAAATCTCCAGATTTTCAAAAGACAAAATTGGGATTCAAACAGATATGATTAATATCAAAGTTAATGGTTGATACTGTGCTGCAACTTTTTCTTAGTCAAGTATGGTCTATACCATATGTGGGTGTGAACGCCCTCTGTTCTGAAGACATTTTAAGTTCTTCATAAAACCGCCCCAAGTGCCAGGTAGGAAAAGTTGACATTGATTTTCCTCAGTCACAATATTCATATTAAATATCCTGGAGGTTGCCAGAGAAAGAATTTCATAGCTGCCTTAACTGTAGCTTCCTATACAAACGGCATCTTGGTCCATTAATCCTCAAATTAGGTTAAAGAATAAATGGGAATATTATAAAGTCTCTAAGTGAGACTAGGCTCTCAAGTGTGACCTTAGGAAAATGAGTTAACCTCTCTCAACCTTAATTCCTCGTCTCTAAAATGAACTGTCTGGATTAATAATCCCAGTGATTTTTTTGCATGGTCTCAGACTTTGTGCACACTCTAAACAAACAGCATTTAAGTTTATAGACCTGATATATGCTGGCTTAGAGGTGAAGGAACACTTTAAATGTGATTATTTTATGACTGTCAAATTCAGAATTAGATTTGAGAACTGTGATTTCTGCATTTATTTTTGAGAACTCTTATGGCCTACATATTTCTGCCAGTCATAGGATTTGTTACTGATAACATACCCAGTTTATAAACAGAAACTTACTTCAAAAAAAAAAAAAACAAGGTAACAATGTGTTTAATTTTTAAATCAATAAAAAGAAAGTAATCAGAAATTCCTATCAATTGCATTGCAGACATTGTTATCTAGCTAAGCAGGGGAGGTGTGGAGTTAAGAATCCAAATCTGTGTGTTTGAATCCTGATGATGTCACTGCTTGGTTATGGAACTTTTTTTTAAGAGTTGTGGGGTACATGGGAGGGTTTGCTGCATAAGTAAATTTCGTGCAAGTGAGACTTGGGCTTCTATCGAGCCTATCTTCCCCGATAGTGAATCTGGTACCCGTGCCCTTTCTTCCTGCTTCCTCCCTCTCTCCCTTAGCAGTGTCCAGAGTCTGTTGCTCCCATCTGTGTGCCTGTGTGACCAGTGGTCAGGACCTAGTGATGAATGAGAACATGCAGTATTCAGTTTTTTGTTTCTGTGACATTCACTTAGAATGACGGTCGCCAGCTGCATCCATGTTGCTGCAAAGACATGATTTTGTTCTTCTTCATAGCTGTACAGTATTCATCTTGTATATGTATCACGTTGTCTTTATCCAGTCTGCTTTCAATGAGCATCGGGATTGGTTCTGTGTTTTTGCTATTGTGAATAGTGCTGCAATAAACATACGGGTGCAGGTGATTTGGGTAGAGCAATTTATGTTCCTCTTGGTATATTCCCAGATGTGGGATTGCTGGGTCATATGATGGCTCAATTTTTAGTTCTTTGAGAAATGCCACTCTGCTTTCCACGGTTGAGCTAGTTTACATTCCCATCAACAGTGTAGAAGTGTTCCCCTTTATCGAGAGCCTTGCCAGCACCTGTTTTTGTTGCTGTTGTTGTTTTTTTGGTTTTGTTGTTGTTGTTTACTTTTTAATGATATTGACTTTGAAACTTTAGGCAAGTGAATTTCATTCTCTGGGCTTAATTTTTTCATGACTCATAGAACTGTTTTGAGGTTAAAATGTGTTATTGAATATATTGTACCTAGATCAGTGCCTGGTACATATGAGCATTTGCAAAATGTTACCTGTTAGCATTTTGGATGAGAACATTTATTTGAATTAAAGAAGCCATGGAATTAATGAAAGTAATACATATATTGAAGGTAAACTCCAAGAGGGCAGAGGATTCTGTCTCTTTTTGCCCCAACTGTATCACAGGTGCCAACTTAAGTGCCCAGCTTAGATAGGTGCCCAGTAGATATTGGTTGAATGAATAGTTCAAGAGTCAGTGATGTTGAGGGCTCTATTATCCTGTTTTTTCCCCAAAATGTTCCTCTGTATCTTAATGCTTATGTTCAAGAGCATCAAGCCATATGTTATAAACCATATAACATAATGAGTAGTAACTAACAGCTTTAGTCTCTAGACTCCTGTTCCAGTTCCTCTTGGTATTTTACGCAGAAATATCACAGATATCACACAGTCTTAGATAATTACTTATAAATACAAGTGTTAGGTCCTATTTTTTTTGACAAGTACAAAAATCAGACCTCTGGTTATTCCGATGTGACGTGGGACTTGGCAGTACTCTTTGTCAAAGCCGTAGCTGCATCGATCCAGCTGTTGCAATTGCTACTTGGGCAGCAGCTGGGCAGCATTGCCAAATGCCTCAGATGGTTTTCAACTGATTTCAGAGTGAAAAATAGTCCAGGAATGTCAGAAATACTGATAGGCACTCCCTTTCCCTTGTTCAGTTAGAAGCTGTGACCTAGAACCCCAGATTCCAAATGCAGTCATCGTACCCTTCTGGATACGAATTAATGCCTATCTTCAATCATCTATATTTGATAAAAATATTACACTTGGTCTTAGTGTTGCTGATAATCCTTCAGAACTACAGCCTTGCAAGTCAAGTGTTTATAAGAATTTTATAATCTGTATCTTGTTTTACTTAAAAACCCGTGCTTTCTTCTCTTTACTCCTCCCATATAGACACTGTTCCCAAGTCACTGTGTATTTGACAGTGACAAGGGACAGCCACTTTAGTGAATTAAACTAAATTATTCCTCCCAATGGGCTCTAAAGTCAAAATCATGCTGATATGTATGGTGCCTTCCAGCTCTGTACTATGGTAAATATTTCATTATTGTCTAAATAATTTTGTTGGAAGCATAAGCTTGGAAAACAGCCAAAGTATATTGTACAACACCAAAACATAATGGTCGTTACCCAGGGGCTGCATTGACCAATGAGAAGAAACTTCACTGTTATTTTACAGAAGGAAATATTGATATCCAACTTAAGGTTCTCAGGAAGGAAAATTTTACTAAAGCTCTCACGAGTTTCATAGAAAGAAAGAGACAAAAAAAATCTAGACCTTTTCTGCACAAGATACAGTGTTACATAGAGCTGCCAGGGTGGAGGAAGGTGGTCTCCAAAGACCAGGGATGAGAGAGCTAGAAAGCCTTGAATGCCAACTGCAAGCTGGAGGTGCCTGCAGTGTCCCCAGGCCCAGGAGGGTATACATGTGTTTCACATTCATCGTGGAGGGAAAATTTAAGCAAAAATGACCCTCTGGAAATTGCCTGAACGTTCTCCAGAGAAAAGAATATAACTGCTATTGGCAGCGTGAAAACTCTTACAAGTTAGATGGACTAGTTAAAAGAAAAGTGATTTATATAGTGTCCCTTAATAAATGAAATCAGTGATAAAGTTTATAAAAGTTTGTAGGAAGTTCTGTCTGTAGTTCCCACAGGAGACACAGGAATCAAAGTTTCTAAACAGAACTTCTCTACTATTTCTGACCTATGGAATTTGAAGAGTGCATGCCAGTCTGTTCTAAGTCAGAAATTTAAACTGGTGTGCTTATTGCACTAATGTTGAAAGCAGAGTGTTCATGTGACCATTGTGTCGGCATTAACTCAAGCCACACGGTCAATTAGAACAATCTCTCTCTTGCACAAAGCTCTGGAACTAATCCTGTACCATCCATTAGAGGCATTGTGCACAGTGTTACATATTATTTGTTACTTACCACACACACACAAACATTCCTTCTGGGTGAGAAGGTTCACAGCTCTGGTTCTAAAGACAGGAGTGTAATGTTGCCAAGTTAGGTCCCTTTTCTTAGTGTCTTTGATTCCTCTAACCATAAGAACCCAAGGGAACCACTGAGAGCACAGAGACAGTCTTACCCATTTCTTTTTTTTTTTTTTTGAGTTGGAGTCTCACTCCGTCGCCCAGACTGGAGTGCAGTGGCCGCTCCCGGCCACCGCAGCCTCAACCTGCTGGGCTCCAGCGATCCTTCCGCCTCAGTCTTCCAAGTAGCTGGAACTACAGGCGTGCGCTACCACGCCCGGCTAGTTTTTGATTTATTGTGGAGATGAGGTCTTGCCAAGTTGCCCAGGCGGGTCTCGAACCCTCGGGCTCAGGCAATCCACTCACCTCAGCCTCCCAAGGCACGGAATTACTGGCTGAGCCACCGAGCCCGGCTAGTCTTACCCATTTCTAACAGCAACCATATCTCTAACCAAAAACCAAAAACAGGTTATTGGAATTAGCATTGCATGTAATTTCTTCCGCCTTCAAGAAGATACAAGCCCACCCAATCATATAAGAATATAAGCTAGTTTTGATAAAAATGTATCTATCTTACAATGAAATGGCAATTTGATGTTCAGTTCTTGGTTGAACCCATGCCAGAAATTCTGGTGCATCCTGTGTGGGTCCCAGCCACCTCGTGCAGATTTGAGTGGCAGCAGCAGTTCGTTGAGTGGGATTTCAAACATGAGAATGGACATCAGCATTAGTGGCAGATCAGCATCTGTCACAACAGAAAAATACTTTTTATAACACAGGTGTTAATTTCTCCCCCAGGAAAATTAAGAATGTTGCACCAACAGATATCGGCCATCAGGTGTTATGTCTGTGCAGTTGATTCTAAATAGTCTAATAGGAATGTCACATGGTTGGCAAAATGCTTGATTGTTAGCCTGCATGATAGTTGTTGACCTATCATGAGCAGGTGAAGTTGACCCAGGCCCCTGATTATTGGCTCACATCATGAGTCTGCATGGAAGTGGGGAACATCAGCAGTCAGCACTGAGGAATTGACTGCTCATCAACAAACTGACAGCTATGAAGTAGGTATATATACCAGGAAGAAATGCACTGGCAAGTCAGATACAAAATCATCCATGAAAATGATTCTAAATACATAATTTAGGAAAAAAACATTATTCAAGTATATCATGCTGTATAAAATCCATTCAAGTTATTTACAAGGTTAGCATCAAAAAGTGTATAAACATATAATTTGGTTTAAACTCTACCTTTTTTCATACCCAAAACATATTTCTTTGTAAAGGTATAATATAACTTTTAAGCAATTAAACTAATTCTTAGACTTACTTTCAAGAGTAGTAATTCAAATATTTAAATATAGGCTCTGAATTGCCTATTGAAGAATTTTCTTAAATTTAACATTTTTAATCAATTTAAATTAGACACAAAATTAACTTATATCTTCATGCAGAAGATTCTCAATTTTAGTTTTCTCATGGAGACTGACATGGCCAGGTCATCCTTAGGGTATATGCTAAGGAATACACTGAAGTAAGCTTTTAATTAAAGATGTTCTGAGGAGAGTTATTCATATATATATATATATATATATTTTTTTTTTTTTTTTTTGAGTTGGAGTCTCACTCTGTCGCCCAGACTGGAGTGCAGTGGCTGCTCCCGGCCACCGCAGCCTCAACCTGCTGGGCTCCGGTGATCCTTCCGCCTCAGCCTTCCAAGTTGCTGGAACTACAGGCGCGCGCTACCACACCCGGATAATTTTTTGATTTATTGTAGAGATGAGGTCTCACCAAGTTGCCCAGGTGGGTCTCGAACTCGCGGGCTCAGGCAATCCACTCACCTCAGCCTCCCAAGGCGCGGGATTACAGGCTGAGAGAGTTATATTTTTTAAGAGTTGTCTTTGCTTACAATAATAGTCAGAAAATAATTTTCAACCTTTTTCAACTTTTGCAAACTAGAGACCTGTAGATTATTCTATTGTAGTTCTTTTGTACATATTAGACAAATACAATTGTTAGTTGAAATAAAATAGATATCATTGATAGACCAAAACACCTTGGGTTAATTAAATAATTATCTCCTTTTCTTGTCTGTAAGCCATGCTCACTTTTGTTAAAGTTGACTGTCTGTGATGTACAGGCTCCATGCTACTGACCTTCCTAGCCATTATGTTAAACAGTGTTTGCAGCAGCGAATTAGAAGAACTACTCCCTCAAGACCACTCACTGTTTCCCCTGCAGCATGCAATCCTTTTTTCATGACCCTCCTGTATTATATAATGTCTTGGTCCCTCTTCTAGTTAACTACTTTCCACGAGGCTAGAAGTGATTACAGCATCAATAATACTAGATAATTTGAATGCTTATGAAACATGCTAGAGAGAAATCTCTGCTTTAGTACCTACTTGAGTCTTTTGAAAATGGTATTGAGCTGGGGGTAAAGAGACCTCGTAGTTGTTTGTCCTGTCTGGATGCAAACCTTGTATTTAGTACGTACAAAGCAAAAGACAACCCTTCACTGTCACCCACGGTCCCCACAGTGCTGTCCTGAGCTGGATAATATGGATTACTGAGCTGTGCATGAGATCAAAATTGGCAGTTGTCCTGGTACACTCAGTTCCTGATGATGCATTATTCTTTCGTGGGTGACATATGCAGCTCTGGATTATCACCCCATTATTACACCAATGGTGCCTCCATTCCCTTTTCTCCCTGAACACATCTTCACCAACCACTTCAGAAGCCCCTAAGGATATAACTCTCGAGGTTCCCAAGCAATGACTATCCAACATGGAACATTGGCACACCTACTGGTGATGAGACTTCAACCCACCAGGGCTGCCACCTGGTAATGCTCTCCCAAGGCCAGACTACTTAAATATCTCATTACTAAAACCCCTCTGCAGGAATGGTGAGAGTATCTTCTTCCCTCATAGTATGCTATCACCACAATGGTGCCTATGGGGCAGGTCTCCAAATGTCACAGAAAAGTTTGTGTGAGAACAATTTACTTTTTTTTGGTTTCTGTTTACACTTCCAGGCTGGGTGACTAAACTTAGAGATTTACCTTCAAATTCCAGCCTTTGCTTCCTGGATATTCAGTAGTTTGAAAGCAAACAAAGCAAAACAAACTCATTTTTCCAAATTATCCCCTAGAGTTCCTTAATCAACTTATGTGTTAAATTTAGAAATCTCAAAATTAACACGTGAAATAAAACTCTTGGTTTTTTTATATAATTCTCCATGTCACCCTTGAATTTCTAGAGAATGAAGATGTAGACTGGACATGCTAAATCCAGCCTTTTCTCAAAGGCTCTGGAACAGTAAGGAAGGTGCATATCTGAAGACCAAGGAAAAAAGTGCAGGAGGTTTGTGCCCCACCCTTACTTCTGTCCTGGGAATTTATAATAGGCTCCAATGTGAACAGAAAGCACTAGGGGTCCTCTGCTGGCATGGGCTCTGGAGGCAACCCAGATGCCTTGAGTGTGACACGTTAGGGGAAGTGGCCAAACTAGGAGAGAACTTAGAGTGGAGGAGAGAATGTGGATGCAGTGCTAAACCTGGCCACACCTGCTCCATGTACTACTGGGAATATATGTGCACTGACGTGCCCCCCAGGAGCTCCCTGCGTGTGCTAACTGTAGTTTCTGGTCCTTAGATTTGTGTCTTAAACATTATAAGGAGCCTTCAACTGGACAAGCTTAGACTGAATGGGGAAAGGTTTTTCCAGGATGCTGGATCAAAGCATAAAACAAATGAACTGTGAAACTTTCCACACTGGCCCACATCATCAGGGTCATGGCTAGCACCTGGCTGCTCAGAGTTTCTATTATCTTTCAGTAAATTTTGGCCTGTAGTTTATTGTTAATAATAGCAATTCCTATATGTCACTATCCTTGATCGCATATGTTTTAAAGATTCAATCTGGTAACTGAATTTCCATTGAGGAAAAAATACAGAATTATAAATTTCAAAAGTATAGTGTTATGTATTCACTTGTTAATTAATTTCTAAATTAATTTTCAAGTATATATAAATGAATAAGGTATATCTCAAAAATCACAAGTGGAACTTACTAATATCCGCTGTAAATAGTATATGGCAATAAAACTTTGGTTTCCACAGCCTTACAAAGGATTTCTCTATAATGGATCCCTGACTGAGGACATGATGTAGAAGTTATACTTAATTAATAAAGGTAACAAGGTATTAAATTATTGTAGTTGAAAGTGAGCCATGAAGTGATATGGTATTTTGACTTCATTGGATAATGTGTTTAACAATAAATGAGTCAACCCTATCACCAAGAAACTATGTGAAGGCATGTAATGTTAAGTATACACTTCTTATAAGACTCATCTCTTAGGAATGTGTGATTTCAACACATTTCATCACAGGTTATTTACTGTTCTTGAGGCAACAGTAGAGTAACCACTAGTATCATTACCATAAGTTTCAATTTGGAGCTCATTTGCATGGTGTAAGTGTGAAAGAAATTCACAAACCCAGTTCATACTCTGAGCAACACACTCAAGGCAGTTTTTGGATTAAATGTGCATCTAAGATTCCCTTTTCATCTTCTGGGTTCAAAGCTCCATTGCTTCAAGTATTAGGAATCCCTGAGAAGAGTCTGCTCTCCTATAGAAAAGGCCCAAATGGAGTTTGAAGGCTAGAAAAAGCATAATTTGAGCAATTTCTTCAGTTCCTCTCCCCCTTCACTGCACTTGTCTCTCTCGTTCTTGTATATACACCCACTCGTACATATTTTTGGAGGCAGAAGAGCACTGCTTGCTTTTTGTGAAAACGAAATTGCAAAAGAAAAAGTGTTGATGTGAAGCTGAAATACACTCATCAGCCTACCAGGTGTTGCTAGAGAAAGCTTTTACTGAACGCCACTACAAGGAATTCAGCTTCCTTCCTCTGGGGTCCTTGGCGTGAACCACCATACCTCCCAATCCAACAAAACCTATTAGGCAGTGAGCAGGATTTGAGGGCAGAATTAAAGGCCTGAATATTGCTGTCACTATATGACTGGTAGATTGTGACTGAGGGAAATTGGAAAAAAAATAAGCCTTCTCTTGTTCCTTCTCTTCTCTCTTTATGGTTTTCTTGTCATTCTCAAAAAGCTGGAAACACTGTGGGATTTAGGGACCTCCTGGACACAGAAGATAGCCTAAAAATACATTTGTTTAAGATTTTTAAGAACCATACACTTTAGAATTTGTCTTCTTTTGAGATAATCTGCTACACGAGGCTGCTGTAATTTGGCTCTCAACAGTAACAACTAGTTATGCCAAAAATGGATCATAAATAAAGTCTAGACAAATGCAGTGTTTTTATTCCAGAGGCAGCCAGCTGATGCTTATTGTAACCCACATGCTCCTCCTGGCCAGATAAATTTTGCACTATGCTTTTGCTCTGTAATACCTTGGAACAAAACAAACTAAAATGTGTCCTCTGGCCACCTGGCCTTCCTCAGAGCACTCACCGTAGCATTCTTTAAAATTAACGAAAAGTAAACTGTCTTTGTAAAGATGCTTCTGATAGTCAGTGACTTCCCACACAGATCTCTCAGGCCAGGGAGCTCACTGGCAAAGCAATAAGTGCTGCAGAGAGTCTCTACGATTGTCACAATTCTGCAGCATGTCAAGGGTGGGAGAAAGGACAAGGCAAAGAAATGTAAACCTAGAGGAACAGAAGTCTCAAGTTGCTCCATGGGCCATCGATCAAGTGCATGATTCTGATTTCTGATCATCCCTGACTCTTCCCTCTGCGATATTCATATTGTTGCAGAAACTGCAAATCCTTTCTGACCCAGCACTTTCTCTTCAGAAGTCATGTTGGATTTGAACAAACAACACTGCTGCTTTTCCAAATGGAACAGGAACAGGATCTTATAAAACATCAGGCTTCTTTTTTCTTATTTTTTTTTTCTTTTTAAGTGAACCAATGGATGGTTGCCAGACCAGAAAGGTTAGTGGAGCTTGTCCTTGAAATACATCCCAAATAGATACCCTGTGCAACCTCGACGTGAGCATAAGCTACAGTGACCGTGGGAAACATGATTGAGTTTCCCACTCATTACAAGCAATTCTCCTAAGCTCGATAGACAGACGTGCCTTAATGTAGGAACAGGCATTACCAATGAGTTTTTATGAGTTCATTCATTCTAGAATTTTTCATCATAATGTAGTCAGGTTATTATATTAAAAATGTATATCATAACTGAAGCCATTTTGTAAGGCAGGCATTAATACACTACTGTATCTATTTATTTGTACCTTGGGGATGTTTTAAAAAAGCAGCAGCAGCAAACTGCTTACTGCTTGAAAAATCATAGCTATCCAGTGGGTAATAGCCATGGGATTGGAAGTCAGGGAAAAGATTCCACTGGACCCCTGATCAAGTGGCTGAGGTGGTTGGGTTTTAATGGATGGAAGGGTTCGTTGAAATTGAATCAAGAGGTAACACAACTGGGCATTTTTAAATGTTTATTAGGAAAATAACAGAATTGCATTATTTCTCATTAGACCTATAAACTAACACGTTTAAACTTCAGTCATCTTCAAAGTACTCTCTGATTGCTGCAATACACCTATTGTGACTTTTCTGCCTTTTTTGTTTGTTTGTTTTGTTTTTGGCTTCACTTCTTCCACATTGGCAAAATGCTTCCCTTTGAGGACTTTTTCACGTAGAGAAATAAAAAAAGCCCCCCTAGGGAGACATCAGGTGGGTGGGTCATGGAGTTCATTCTGTTTTTGGTCAAAAACTGCTAAACGCTCAGGCAGGTTATTTGTGTGACTCACGCATCATGAAATGGGCAAAGGTGTTGATAGAATCTCCACAAAAAATTCACTGAAGCAGAATGCAGCCCTTCAGAAAACACTGATTCTGATGGGTTCCTAGAACACTTACCTAGTGGGGGAAGCCTGTACTACAAGGGGCCCAAACTCCAAAAGATAATTCCGGGTTTTTTTAGAGTCCCCCACCCTCGTACACCTATTGCGATTCAATATTTGCCTAACTATTAGACACAGTCCATATTCTCAGCACATAAGCAAGAGTTTCTGCTTGTTTCTGGGATTGCTCATATCAATAATTCTGGAAACGGGAGTCTGAAAGCTATTTTAAAATGTAGAATGACTTCTCACCCCAAATTAACAGCCTACAGTGAAGTCTTACTGTGATCTCCTTATAGACCTGGATTAATACATTACTCTTGTTAAAGATAAAACTGCATATGAAGTATTGAAAATTAAAACTCAAATGTTTATGTTTTCTTTATTGTAGTTACAGTTCTTCCTTTGAACTTTCCAAATAAAAAAAATCCCCTGCAGCCTCATAAAAAAACCAACATTCCTGAGCCTTCATAGTCTATACGTGGGAAAGCTCCAGAGTAATCTCCAAACCATTAAATGACTGAGGGGGACCTTACACAAGTTTCTGTAGCCAGTATTTTGAAGTATGGTTTGTTGGAAGATTTTTTTTTCCTTTTAGATTGAAAAGAGGTGTTAGACAATGTGCAATTGGAAAAAAATTTGCACACACGCATACACATACAAATTACAGGCTGTTGCTGTAGGCCACTTAAAGCTTACAAATTCAGAAAATAGGATATTCATATTCTCTCAATGAATCAGAAACATAGCCATCCACATGACTAAGCGATGACTAAGCAGACACTCGGGAAGAAGAGCCTGCAAATTGGGCTTTAGGGAAAATGCTGTCATTAGACTCTCAAAATCTAAATTAATTAGCACTTCAAGAAATTAATGTAGAAAATTAATTAAGAAATTGTTTAGTTCATTACATTTTCTAATCTCAGATCCTTCCCCCCTCCACACCTATCCCGTCATGTCATAATCTAACCAGATATCAAAAGTATATCAAATGTCAAAGGAATGCTTTAAAAATCAAACCTAGAGTTTCTATTATTTTTCCACAATATCTTTATTGACCAGTAACCTATAATCTTCTGAGAATAATCTATTTTTTCCTGACTAGAAAGACTTCAAAAAGTTCTATAATTGTCACAGATATGGAAACTTACATGGTGGCAGTATTTCAGTTATTTTGTCTTGTGTGATATTTACATTCTTGTGAGGATTTTTTATGGTCCAATTATTTTTTATTTTATTTTATTTTTTTTGAGTTGGAGTCTCACTCTGTCTCCCAGACTGGAGTGCAGGGGCCACTCCCGGCCACCGCAGCCTCTACCTGCTGGGCTCCAGCGATCCTTCCGCCTCAGCCTTCCAAGTAGCTGGAACTACAGGTGCGCGCTACCACGCCCAGCTGATTTTTTGATTTATTGTAGAGATGAGGTCTCACCAAATTGCCCAGGCGGGTCTTGGACCCGCGGGCTCAGGCAATCCACTCACCTCAGCCTCCCAAGGCACGGGATTACAGGCTGAGCCATCGAGCCCGGCTTATGGTCCTATTTTTATATCCTGCCTTTGTGAGCTGATTCTCCTGTGTGTCTTATGATAGTTGATACAGGAGCAAACATGCTTTATTCCACTCATTTGCTACTATTTGAATGTGGGCTATGAGTAGTTAATCAGTTCACTTAAGCAGTTAATAAGTTGCTTTTCGGGTGTTTCGTTTCTTTTAAAAAGAGCTTCACCTTCTAGAAGTGCCACATTGACATGAAGAGAACAAGATCATCTTGTGGTTACTCTGTGTTTCTCACTTTGCCAAGTTCTGTAGGTAAGGGACTGAGACTAAGGAAAGTCTATTACTTGTCCAAGACCATACCTCCGACAGGTAGTCCAGTCAGCACTGTATCTGAACTTGAGCAGTCTATGTTAACATCTATAACCTTAACTATTGCTCTGTTCTTCTCATATGAAAATTTACTTTTTTTCAATTATATGGAAAAGACGTCCCCAAAAGGTTATGTAAGATGAATGCTTTATCATTTTTATCAGATGGAGGACATGCTTTTAAAACGTTACATCTTATTAACTGAACTATCTCTGATGCCTAACCATAATACTCTATATACTTTTAAAAATGCTACTGCCAAGTTCTAATGACAAGGGATATCTTACTTGAAATAAAATTTAACTCACAAACAAGTGCTTTGTGCTACCATGTGCCTCTCTGTTGCTGTCTCTTTTTAGTTCAGCATTTTACTGTAAAAAGAAGTGTATACGTGTTTAAAATTTCATATGTACAATGAAAACACATGCCATTTATTACATAACTTATAGACTACATAACCAGAATCATTTTCCATAAATATGTACTTTCTAATGATAATGTTGGTTATGTCAAAGAAATCAAAATTTAATACCTTGTATTTAATAAAGTTAATGGAAAATAATTTATAATATAAAATATTGTTATGGTTATATAGTTGTTTATATTGTTACAACATATACAATATATAGTCGTATATATTGTTATAAGTCAGTGTTCTGTGTACTATGACTAGCACTATATAATATGCATTTTTATAATCTTAGAAAATGTTTTTATTCAGTTGAAAATATTTACACAATTTTCTTTCAAATGGGAAAATATTTCAGAAAATAATGCCCATTTGTTTCAAGTATATCAACAAATGATTACTCAAAATATTTTGTTGACTCAGTCAAAAACCTTCCAAATTTGTAATTTTGAAAACTCCAGAAAACCTCAACTCTTAAATTAGTTTTTAATTGCCTTTTAATCACTTTAATCGTTTTCATTATAAGAGTTGAAGTCTACAAAGTCAAGTTAGAAATGATCCCACACATGAGTCTGATACCTAAATAGAAAAGCTACATACACTAAACCACCTATTCTCAGAGTATACTGCAGCATTACTTTCTGTTTGACTGAGGCAACATAAAAAGCTGAATGAAAGCAAAACAATTCTGCATTTGCTTTTATTATATTTAAATATGTTATTTAACCTTTTGTCATTTGCTTTTGATCATTCTGGAACAAGATTAAAAGTACTCTCAGATCAATCTTAAAACACACACACATACGCTTTAATTTAGCCAGCTCTGCGGTTGTCTACAAAATAAGGGACATAATCATGTTAAACAATCCAGTAAAAATATTGTTGGAGAAGGCCTAGGTAAGCTGAAAGTACTAAAAGTGTCTTCTATCTCCGCTCTGCCATCATGGACAAATAGAGTGTGATACTCAGAGAAGACACACGATGAAATGGGACTAGAGGATGCAGAGCTGTAGACTCTAAATTGTTAAAGGATTAGATCAGTCCACTTTTTAATTCTCCAATATCACGCACTTAACAATGAGGAAAAATTAATTGTTCATACAAATCCTTAAAATATAGAACAGTGAGGTAAGCACTTACCAAGTGACACTGAATAAATGAAATCAGAAGACTAGGAGAATGATGGTGATGGTAATGGTGATGGTGACAGCGTGGGGAGATCCAAGCCTTAGAAGGAGGTTTCTCCTGATTCTCCTTCCTGTACTTGAACAGAAATTCCAAAAAATAGGAATTATGTTTTTCTTATCGAATAACTCACGATTTATTGTTTTGTGTTTTGATATCCACTGAGGTCTTAAAATAACCTGGTTAATACTTGTAGTATTATTTTTAATGTAACTGCTTGTGTGAATGCATAGCTAATAAATGTTTAAAAGGAATACAGACTGGCCTAACACTATGAAGTAAAAGTCAAGAAAAATGTGCATAAGATAGTTCATTCTTTTTTATTTTTCCCTGAGTTGTGGTCTCACTTCGTCACCCAGACTGGGAGGCAGTGGCACTATCATAGCTCACAGCAGCCTCGAACACCTGGGCTCAAGCGATCCTCCCTCTTCAGTCTCTTTAGTCGCTGGGACTATACCCTGCTAAGTTGTTTTTTTTTTTTTTTGAGTTGGAGTCTCACTCTGTCATCCAGACTGGAGTTCAGTGGCCGCTCCCGGCCACTGCAGCCTCGACATGCTGGGCTCAGGCGATCCTTTCACCTCAGCCTTCCAAGTAGCTGGAACTACAGGCGTGCGCTACCATGCCCAGCTAATTTCTGATTTATTGTAGAGATGAGGTCTCGCCAAGTTGCCCAGGCGGGTCTCGAACCCGCAGGCTCAGGCAATCCATTCACCTCAGCCTCCCAAAGTGCTGGGATTACAGGCTGAGCCACCGAGCCCGGCTCCCTGCTAAGTTTTTGATGTTTTGTAGAGAGGAGATCTCGCTGTGTTGCCCAGGATGGTTTCAAACTCCTGGACTCAAGCAATACTCCTGCCTCAGCCTCCCAAAACTTCTGGGATTACAAGCATGAGCCACTGTGCCTGGCCAGATTTTTCATTCTAAATTAAAAGTGACTGTTAAAGAATATCACCAAGAAGGGACCATGGGCCTAATATCCTTCAAAGAAATCACTTGATAAACGCAGAGACTGCTACAGAAAAGCTCCTCTGCTACTCAGAAAGTAACAAAAATGTGTGGTTGTCATGGGGATACTTAAGTTACAAAAGAAAGAAATCAAGAAATGATGAATGTAATTAATTTTTCTTGAAGTTCAACTGATGCAAGGTAAAAGCGTATTTATTATGTGAATGTCTAGCCATCCATGATATTAAAAAAAAATGAATACCAAATTTGCAGTATATGTAAATTAGGCAAATTTTGTCGTTGAAGTTCACAACAAATACAATTAAAGTGTAGTTACTCACTGAGGAATTTAATTTTTTCAAATGACTTTGCATAAATAAATAATTTATAAATACAGAAGACTGGCTTTTGTTACTTTTTGCACTTTTTAATAGGAAGAAAAATAAATCAAGGAAGATATAATAACCCACATAGGCCAGAAGTAATTGGTGTGTAAAAATTGCTACAGTGCTGAGCAGTAGACCACGCCATTAGGGTAGTTTTGAGCAGCTTTCAAATGCCCAGTTTTGCTGCTAACTCTAAGTTAGACACAAAAGCAGATCAAGATTAGATTAGAGAAACAGATCAGGCACATAAGGGAGCAATATGGATAGTTCAGGAGTAGTGGGGACAGGTGGAGTTCACAGTAGACTGAAGGGTCCATGCTTTGTCTAAACAAGCAGCAACAATTTCCCTAACAGTTGCCCTTCGTAAATTTGTATCCATATATGCTAGATCGTCTCATTTTTCCTGGGAAGCTGAACATCTGATTTTTAAATGTGAAATATTTAAATCGTCTAATGGGACACAAAAGAACTACTACTGTCAGTAACTAGTTTGGGATCTTGTTATATGAGCAGGGACCCAAAAAAACCCCAACATTTTCTTTCTGAGGGTGGGCCCCTTGTAGTACAGGCTTCCCCTGCTAGGTAAGTGTTCTAGGAACTCATTGACATCAGTGTACCAACTAGTGTTGTTGTGAGAGGCTGCCTTCAGCTTCAGTGAATTTTTTTTTGTGGAGATTCATTCAGTGCATTTGCCCATTTCATGATGGGTAATTTACGAGCACACCTGCCCACACCATGCTTAGTGTTCAGCAGTTTTTGACCAAAAACACCATGTTGCCCATACCCCACCCTCCCTGTTCACTTGATCTCGCTCCTTTGTTTCCCTAGATTTAAAAAAAAAGTCCTCAAAGGGAAAACATTTTGCCAATGTGGAAGAGGTGAAACAAAAAACGGTAGAAACACTAGAAGGAATCAGAATTGAATTCAAAAACTGTTTTGAGCATTGGAAAAAGCATCTTGATAAGTCTATTTCATCAAACTGGGAGTGCTTTGAAGGTGACTGAAGTTTAAACATGTAAAAATAAATACATAATTTTTTATAAATAAATTCTGGATTTGGGGGGTTTTTCCCTTATAGGTCTTCTTATGGAGCTGTTCCTAATAAGTAGACTAAATGCTGATCAATTAGGGCATCTGTTGGCTGGAGTCTTAACTGCATTTCCTTAGTCACAGGTTTATGAATGTTAAGCAATCCCCTGTGTCATGTCAGTGGTGGCTTTTAATAAATAATAGCATCTTCAGTCAGTACATGTAAGTCTGCCTTTCATAATGCCACTAGATGCACGCCTAATAAATCCTTTTTATCACTTCTTGCGTTTTGGGCCATGGATTTTTCTTAGGTAACTATTTATGGTTCACAGTGGAATTTTTTCATAGCCTCCAATAAGAGAGCTTGCTACTTGCTACTCTCATCATTTGCCAATCTTCAAACAGAATTTTAGTCCCATAATAGCAAGGTATTTGCATATCTTTGTGATACAATTGAATGTAAACTCACTCCTTCCTGGCTTTAGAATAAGAAAAAAGTATGATGGTATCTTCAGTCTTGTAAAATGAAGACATGATCTTTAAACCAACAGTCAACCACATTCAGACCACTGAGAACTAATTCATTCACCAGAGCTATCTCAGTATACCAGATTGAGTTATTTACTTCTAGGAGAGTCCGCAATTCAAATCTACATGTAACAAACACATGATACCTAGTGTGTATGTAGTACTAAAAATTGACAAACTACATTTTTATATAAAAATCTCACTTTTACCCTAGGTATGGTGAAAACACACATACAACTCTTCCATCCTGCTTTGACTTCCCAAAGAGGGTCTTTCAACAATATCCTAATGGATTACTTTCATGTGTTTACTGGAAAGGCTTTATGGCCCGCACTTTACAGATGTGTTTCTGGTGTGATAACATATCCTTGGTTTCAAACCATTTTCTTTAGTCAAATGTCCTCATATAAGCCTAGGAAGGTTGAAGTTTTTAACAGTGTTTCAATTAGATAATGACAGACTTCACAAAATACAAGATGAGCCTGATTTGCCTTAGTCTTAGTGTACTCTTGATGCTAGTTAGTTAGTTAGCATGTTTCACCACTTACTAGAGGCTCCAAACCAATAGTTTGGGAAGACTTTATGAAACTTTGCAGTGCTTAATAACTGTGTCATAAATCTGTGGTTTCTATACTTTGATTTTCTCCACTTTTTAAAATTGGGTCATTTGCTCATCTCTAATCCTAAGGGATTTCCTCTCTTCACCATCCTTTCCCAGTGATTATCCAGAATGATTTGTTTCACCTTTCAAATGTGATTCATCTGTGTTTGGATGGGCACATTCATTTAAAGAAGCTAAATGCTCTCAAAGTCTTTGTTTTTATTTTGTGCTTCAATTACCTCTTGACAGTGCTGTCCTTCCTAATGTGAAGATAATTCTCTCAGTGGAAAGAAATAGAAGCAAAGCACCATTTTAACCTCATTTAACAGTATACCATTTTTCTTAAGCAATGATTATATCCATCATTTTGAGATTATTTTTTACTCCAAATACAATATTTATATCGTGTATACAGCTATTTAAAAACCTCCTTCTTGTCCTTCTTGTCATATGATTTCAGCCTCTTCGTCCTGTTCTTCTAGATTGTTGCTTCTCTTTTGTATTCATCCTTGGTGATATGTTCTTCCCTTCACATTTTGTACACGTTTCAAATCAGAGCTCATCAGAAAGAGAGCCCTAAGCAACCACACTGGTTTCCTTGGATACCAACTCTTTATTTTTCCTCCTCAGTATCATTTGTGATTGTATTATCAGATTTTCTATTTTAACTTTGTATCTCCTTCACATTTTCCAACCATGGAACCCCCAGGGAGACTATGATAGCATTGATCCTGAAATTGTTTTTCAACATAATTTCCTAAAACCAAGGGTATACTTTAGTAGCCTCTTCTTGGCTACTAAAACATCATGGATGCTTTTTCTGAAAGTTTCCTTTTTTAATTTTTATTTTAGATTCAGGGGTACACAAGAAAGCTTCCTTTACTTCAGATTCAGGAATAGGCTCTCTTTTGCTCCTTGCTAAAGATTAAATCAGTAATGGAAACCCAGGGGTAAAAACTCCCTTCCTTCATTGTTCTGTCTTCAGTCTGAAGAGTGATGTTTCATCAAGACAGTACAATCGTCCCAAATGCTTTCTTTTAGAAGAAAGTACTTTCCAGTACATGCCCCAGTGGTAGAAATTGCCCATACGTTGCCATTTTTACCACTTGTGTGATTTGTGCACCTATTAGAAATGGAAATTCAGATTCTCAGTCCAGACCTGCAGGATTAGAAACTTCAGAGGTGGGTTTTAGCAATCTGTTTTTTAAAGTTTTTGAGGTAATCCTCCTGCCCACTAAAGTTTGAGAACCACTGTTGGAAACATCCTGCATGCCTTCTGACTGGGAAGCAATGCAATGTATAATCTTGTAGCCACCTAATGGCTCAGATAGTCTTTACTAACATCACAGTTTTCTAGGCAGAGGGCACATCTTCTTATCACTTAGTGGAATGTTCCTGCCTCTTCTAGGGGCTTGCTTCTTTTGAACAAAGAGTGTTTGTTCTGTATCACATAGTTGCATCCTAACACGTTTTGTGGTAACTATAGGATGATTGAACTTCTAATGCTAAGTTGCCAATGCTTCAAACTATATTGCCCATCAGGCTCAATGTACAGGCATGCGCATATCTGAGGCCTTTTGTGTATCCCGACTTGCTCAAGCATATGTCTTCCTGAGAACCTCTTGGTGCCCGCTCCACCACTGGTCTTTGCCGACTTTACCGACCACCTTGTACCTGCTCTCCCTGCCCCAGACTCTTTCACTCTGATCCCTTCTTCTATAAATCTGCCTAAAATGCAGCCCCAAATGTGTCATCCCTTGTAGGAAATTCGTTGTTGATGTTTAACTCCTCACGCTGGCAGGTAAGGCCCTCTGTAATATCACTTCAGCCATCACTTCAGACTTTTCTTTCATGAACCTTGCTTTGTACAATACACTCAGGTTCAGTGAGAAGGGATTATGCTTCCTTCATGTCTTCAGGGTACCCCACCCCCACGGATCCTTTTCTTTGTAACTTGATCAGGTGTCATCTCTCTTCCGGTGAGCACCAAGAGAACGCAGGATGTTGTGCTGAATGTGCCTGATCACACACCACATTGTACACAGTGTGTGACTGGGGGCTCAGACCTCCACTGAAAAGGGACTTCTGATTGACGTCTCATCCCTTAACAATATTTGTTATGAAAGTAAGTATGAAACTGGAATAATTCATTTCACCATTTCTTCAAGAAATTCTTTCTCTTTCCCTCCCCCCCATCCCCTTCCCATTTCTCAGATAATATAGTTAATTTCAAAGTGCCTAAATAGAGAATCCAGGGCTTACTTCCAAATTATTTGAGCTTAATGATTTATTAATAGCATGATGATGTATTACCTTTTTGATGAAAGGTCCTTTGAATATAATTTTCCTATAAATTTAAAGTTAGTTTTTCATGACTTATTTCCAAATGGAAGCAGGTATAAAATTTAATTTTATCACACTTGGTGTTAAAAACTGACATAGGCCTGGCCTGGTGGCTCATGCCTATAATCCCAGCACTTAGGGAAACCAAGGTGAGAGGATTGCCTGAGCCCACGGACGGGTTCAAGACAGCCTGGGCAACTTGGTGAGACCTCGCCTCTCCAATAAATCAAAAAATTATCCGGGCATGGTGGCACATGCCTGTAATTTCATCTACTTGGAAGACTGAAGTGGAAGGATCACCTGAGTCCAATGGGTCCAGGTCGCGGTGAGCATGCCACTGCACTGCAGCCTGGAAAACATAGTGAGACTCCAACTCAAAAAAAAAACTGACATAAATGTGTGCATGTGTGTGTGTATATGTGTGTGTGAGAGAGAAAGAGAGATATAAGAGATGGGGAGGGAAAGAGAAAGGAAGGGAGGGAACGAGAAGAACAAAAAGAGAGAAATCACAAAGAATGATATATCTCCTTATATTTTGGCCATAAAGGTCTTCAGTCTTTCTTTTCTATGGGTAATACCACCCCATACTCAATTTAAGTGGAAATATCACCTAATTAATACAGGAAAAGAATTGTGTTTTTCTACACTTACATACAGGTAAGTGCTGGTTTAATTTAAGAATTATACAAAATGATACAACATGTTATAGAGTGGAGAGATTTTATGAATCATAAAAAGGCTAGAGATAAGGAAGTGGACTGAAAATATGGGAAGAGACTTAGCAATTAACCTTAGAATGGAGTATCCTTCCTTTCTTAACATGATCAATTCATATTTAAGTCTTACATGGAAAATTACTTGTATTTAACCTTTTATGATTCAGAGATCCATTTAATTGTAATTATAGCTGATCCAATTAAAGATGGATTATAATAACTGCTGAATTAATAGGTCATGAAATACTGAGTTTAATTAGCAGGTTTCTATTTATTTTGGAAAAAAAAGGAAAAAATTCTCTTTTTAAAGTATTATGTGAAATCTCTTTAACATTTTAGTCTAAACTCGAAATGATGTAGAAATTGTTGCATTATTAGAAGGAGGAGGAGGAGGAGAAAAAAGAGAATGAGGAGAATGAAGCCTCTGCCATCATCCAAGGAATAGTATAGCATGAAATTTAGGGAAGCATTTGAGTTCTTAAATTGAATTTAAATTATTTACTTGCAATAAATAAATAAATACTATTTCAATCATGAAATAAAAAATAACAGTCATTTTTTAAAAATATCCTCTTTCTCTGGACAAATTAAGATTGTTAGCACATACACCCAAAGAAAAATAACATAAAAATAATATTAAATGACAATTTTCCTTTTTAAAAATTACAAATCATATTGGAATATGATTTAAATTGCTTATAGACATTTATATCTGCTTGTCGTATATTTAGAAAAATAATGCAGTTACAGTTAAATTAGTCCAAGCGACCTATATTGACATCAGATGAAATATTTTAATATTAGTGTTTTGATTGTTTTTAGAAAAGCCTTGGAAACAAATATGAATAAAAGATTTTTAAAAAATAATGACTGGGCATAATTCCACAACTAAAACTAAAGAGCCCTTTTTTATTATGTACATACTATAATTCTGCAGTGGTGTGGGCCTAAGTCTTTCCAGCTATTCACATAAGCTTATACCAAGGACCTCATTCCCACAAACATACACGTTAAGTCCAAGTCCTCAAACTGGGAAGTTCTGGAGCAAATCTCTCACCATAAGTATCACATTTCCTTAATTCTATGGTACACTATTTTCATATTTAATATTTCTGAAATCAGGATCATAAAATTGAAACATAAGTAGGTATATGAAGCCTTCAAATACCTATTCCACTGCACAGGAGACTTTTCAGAGTGACAAGAACCAAAGAAGCATTAAAATAATTCCCTCTGAAAGCATCCTTTCTCCTAGATGGCCCAGAAACTTTGTACAACATGGCCAGAAGGTCTTTCTCTAAGGATAACATAATTTGTTTCTTTTCCTTTTAATTTGCTGGTGAAGAATGTGTGGGTATTTTGCTTTCTCCTCTTATAAATTAGCCAGAGAGTTATACTTTCAAGATGACTAGAGCAACTCAAATGAGAGCATTAGTGGACATTAGAAAAAAAGTGAAAATCAGTTCAGAATATATGACAGGGAACTCTCAAGGAGCTAATTCCAAGTCTTGCCCAAGGATCCCAGAACTCCTAACAGTTTTCCCAGTCTTGGCCCATGGAGGTTCATGGCAATATAAACTGGCTCCAGAGCTACAGTAACTCATTTAGGAGCCCCAGGCCAGACCAGGTCAGGATTACTCTGTGCTCAACACCCCCAAATGGGTCACCCAGGAAAGTCCCAGAGGAAATATGTGGCCGCTGAAAGATATGCAATGGCAATATATATCGGGTGTACCAATCTACGCCCTGGAGAATCCGGCTACCTCCTGGGAATGGAGCGCTTGGAATGAAAATCCAACAAGCTCCTCTGAAGAAATTGCTTTCTCCTTTAGCGTTTGGAAACTGCTGAGCAACCCATAATCAAGGTTTCATAATGTTGTTTTAAACGGGCTCGTTATCAGAGCTGCATCTTTCTGAAAGCTTCAGACTTTATTAGACTATTAGAAAAAAATTAACATATTGTTGATAAGCTTCTAGCATATTCAAAAACTTGCAGCCTTACTGATGCTGACTAGCCTCACACTCTCTTTCTATTAAAAGTGAGTTGCATGAGAATTAAAATGTATGCTGTTTGTCTACTTTTTTCTTGAGATAAGAAGGCAACAGTTCACTTGTTCTGATGGTAATTTTTTTATCTGTTAATTCAAGTATTCATTCTTAGCATATCCTTTCTTTTGTCAAAATATTATATCTGATTGTGAAAGAATTTGTAAAGGAAAAATCATTTCAGGAGTGTTTATGGTAGGTAAGATTAAAAGTAAACTTGAAGTTAGAGTGATTTATTGGAATATTTTATTTGTCAGTAGTCTAAGTAGAAACTAAGAATATTCTGTTATGCTAATGTTTAGTTATTACTTCATCTGTCAGTTCTTAGATATTATAAAATAGAGAAATTTGGGGGAAAAGAAAACAAATATATGTGGAGATATTGAGCAAAAATAGCATGTTTCACTTTTTGAAAATTATAGGCTTTATCTGTAATGGCACATTTTTAAAAAAACATTTGTGACAGATGCAATTTGTTTGGACTTAAGTTTAATCAGTGAAAGGCTAAACTTATATAAAAGGCTACAAATTGCAGTGATCTGAAATCTAAAGTTATAATGGCAAATCAAGGTTGGAAATATTAGTCATCACTATTTTGTACAGTAGAATTGTGTAAATTGTGCAACTTTATGCTACAAAAAAGCCCAAAATTACATGTCTCGAAACTTTAAATTAAAAGGGTTGACAAAGATAATGTATGCATCACATAAAATTAAGATTAGAAGAATGTAATAGTATAAGTTGTCTTTGGTAGAAAACTTTTCTAGTAGTTTTAAGGATTTCTGCTAAGCTTGGACTCACTGATGGGGGAATACTAACATACAAGTAAAGATAGATTTTTACTTAAAATGGCCAAGATTTATTGAACTCGCATATTTAAGACTTATGTTGCATGGATTGGGCCTTTCAATTAATGTAAAACAGACTTAAAATTACAAAATTAAACCATTGCTCAATATTTGACTTTCGGCACAGTCAACTCTGTTCTCATCTTGTCTTAACACAATGCTTCAACATTTGCCCCAAAAAGTTGTTCCAAGCCAGCAAGTCACTTATTTCTCCAAAACAAATAGAAGGACTTCTCATCCAATTTGAACAACAACAAAAAACATAGCTACGTTGTTGATTTCCTGAATGTTCTTGAAATGCAATAACTTTCATATTTTAACTGAGAGAAGAGAGAGACAGGAGAGAAGGCAGGAAGAGCAGCATTTAACACAAAAGGGAAAACATTCTAGTACCATTAAGAATTCACTCTGATAACAGCTCTGAATTAGGTGGCCTGTGGTATTTAATGAACCCTAAATAATTTGCTCTATTGATAGTCAATACTTGACTGTCTATAAGCATTTACAAAATTATACCTTGTTAACAATATAGGTTGAGTAAGTTTTTCTTTCTCCTTGCTGATGAAGCACCATCTTAGGCACACCAGATGCCAATTAGTGCACTGAGTCCTCCCGCTGTTGAGGGAGGAGCCAGAGATCTCCCCTGTCAGAGGAGAGAGGGAAGGGTCACTTGGCACTAATGATCTCATTCTTGTACTTAGAGTTCCAGCTGTCAGGATTAGAGTGTGTCTTCGTGCCTTCTATTTACACACAGTTAAATGTGTAGTACTACATTATATAGCAAACAACAAAATCATAAGTCCCAAAACAAAAATTAACTTCTGTATTTATAAACATACACAAATGCAGTGGAAAATGAAAGATGAATTGCCTGAAATGGAAAGATGGAATGTTCCTTTCAATCAGTCAAAACAAGTGTTTCTTTGTAGTTAAGAGTCCATTCCATCCACGTAGTGAGAGAGAACAGGTTTTGGAATTTCACAAAGCTGGGCTTCACTACCTTGAGGAAGTGACTCGGTCTCTCTGAGCCTCAGTTTTCCCCACACGACTGTGAGGAGAAGGCAACAAGATCCTGAGCGTAAAACACTACATAATTTAATACGAGTCATCCCTCCTTCTCTCGAGTTGCAGGTATGTCTTTCTTCATTCATCCCCAAGGTAATTATTATAGCAGCATCTGGAATGCATCAACCTGTGTCAAAGAATCTAAATAATATAGTCAATATCTTTAGTTTGGGACTGGCAGTTTTAGTTGTTACCTTTGATGGTTCCCATGCAAATCTTGATTATTTTTTTTTCTGAAATACATCATGCAATATCTTCATACAAATATTATTTGTATACTTTTTTCGAGTTGGAGTCTCACTCTGTCACCCAGGCTGGAGTGCAGTAGCACGCTCACGGCCACCTCAGCCTCGACCTACTGGGCTCAGGTGATTCTTCCATAACAGCCTTCCAAGTAGCTGGAACCACAAGCATGTGCCACTACACCCAGCTAATTGTTTTATTTATTTTAATATATTTGAGACATCTGAATAATTTATAAGGTTTTTCTGTTACTTAACCTGTCATCATATAAACTTGGCAAATGTGTTCACAATTGAGAACATTTCCATAGAAAAGAAATGGTAAATTTTTCAGATTGTACATTTTCCTTATCACCTCATTAATTAGTATAGCATATTAAGGACCTATTTTATGTATAAAGTAATATGTAACTAAATGTAATGCACAAAGATTAAAAATGTTTCCGAAAATAGAAATATACATACAGTACATGTTAGTGTAACCACTGGGTTAATAAATGTCTCAGCTTGTTTGCTTGTTTGTTTGAAGAGTATGACTTCCTAGTCAAATATCTGAATAATCAATTGAATTTTTTTGTTTCCATCTGAGTGTATCCATGTTTACTGGTATATTTTTAAAAAACGAATTTTATTAAACATATTTTTTTCTAAAATGTTTTACTTTTCCCTCAACTTAAGTGAAATTAATATTTAACCTTACTTTAAATTTAAGGATAGTCTTGGTGATTTTAAAAATCAGTTGTTTAAGAAGTTATCTAAATGGAAATACCCAATATCATTTATTATAATACACAGTCATTCATATCTCTATAATATTTATTTTAAAAATATGAACTAGCTGGGCGTGGTGGCTCAACCCTATAATCCCAGTACTTTGGGTGGCCAAGGAGAGAGGATTGCCTGAGTCCAGGGGTTCGAGACCAGCCTGGGTAACTTGGTGAGACTTCGTCTCTACAGTAAATCAAAAAAATTAACTGGGCATGGTGGCACATGCCTGTAGTTCCAGCTACTTGGAAGGCTGAGACAGAAGGATCGCCTGAACCAAGCAGGTCAAGGCTGCGGTGGCCATGAGCATGCCACAGCACTCCAGCCTGGGTGACAGAATGAGATTCCGATTAAAAAAAACCGAAATTATGAAATAGTATACTTTTCCTAGAGTTGAGTCGACTGTTATTTCAACTTAGAGATGGATTTTATTTACATAATACCTTGAGAATAATTTTATCTGCTTTACTTGTTTTCTTATCTTCTCTCTGTAGCATCCATTTTAAGATCTGATTTCCAGTTTAAAATAACGTTCAATTAGACCTAAGATAAAAAGGGACATTTCACAAACCTTTGGGGCACACTAATTTTCAAATGTTTACCCATCTAAATGAGAAAAAGTTAAAAAAACAAAATTACATAATTCTGTACTATATAATTTCATACAAGGGTTGTTGTTTGAGACCAGGAGTGGTAATGGGTCTTTTGTATTATTCTTTCCCAATGAATTAATTCCTCTTTTATGAGAAGTGTGGTCATAATTGCTTTTCGGAGGATATAAGGCCCTACTAGTTCATGGAGGAGTGTGAATTCTAGGTATACAATAGGGTAAGTAATTAAAGGGTACAGGAGACAAAAGAGTTTGACGAGTGACTAATATCCAGTCTTCAAAAGGGACAAGCTTGGGGAGCAGTGAGAACCAATTATGGAGAATGAGGCCCCTTTGGCCTGCGACTAACTCTGAAATACTGGAAGGATATATCTGTGTTTCCTCTTAGTTTTACGATCAATATGAATTACTATTCTGTCCTTCCATGTTTAAACTCCATTTGCCAGGTGTCAGCCAAGAAACCCATTTTTTAGCTGCGTATTTGTGTTTCCTGTCATCTGAAAATTTTTATAAGTGTACAGTCTGTTTCTCTGAGGTTGGCCACATAAATTTGAAATACTTGCTGATCCTATGCATCCAGAAGATCCTGGCAGTTTCACAGCTGTATAGGGGCTACAGATATTATTCTCAGGGGTCTTAATTTGACCCAGAGAAGGTGCAAAGCATCCACATCTACAGAAGAAAGAACAGAGCATCCATCACTTTCACCAGGCCTTTGTCAGGTGACCCGCAGAGCCCCATTCGAATGTCCTCTGCTGGGAAAAGCTTGACTACGCTCTCAGGTTAAGGAAAGGTAATGCGGTTTATAACTGCTGAGAAAGGGCAGCTGAGGAAGAATGGATCCATCAGTTCAAATGAAGCCATAAATAGAGAGGGCATAAACGTTCAGCCCTGGGGTCCTGTACCCCACGACCCCTCCGACTTTCTGCCTAGACATTTGTTTTCATAATGTGTTTGTCTTCAAGTGCTGGAAGTGAGGTGATTAAAATTGGGTGCCCTGGATGAGATTTGCAGCGCCGCAGCACTGCAGGCTCAGCCTGCTTCAGCCGGAAAAGAGAGAACCCTGCAATACGAGGAACAGCTGAGCAGTTCTTGGCAGGCAGGGCACTGCTGAAGTCACATTTGCAGTAGTTTTACACTCCTGTCAGTGCCAGTTGGCAAACTCTTGGGGATGATGGAATGAAAGAACAAAATGTCACAACAGAAAGGAGTGAGTTGGAAATTCAAACATTTTCTTATTTCTCATAATCCTGCTGAATCAAAATGAAATCAGTCTATAAATGAATCAACTTGATATTGAATAAGAGGCAGCTATCTGCGCAATTTTTTTTTCCAAATAGGAAAATCGATTAACAATCTTGGGACCATTAACTTGTTCAAAACATCATCGTGATTTGTAATAACTCAGAGAACTAGTTTATAAACAGAAATATTGATTTTAAGAGAAGAAGTTTTAGGTGAGAATAGCAATTGATACAGATGTTGAAACCTTACATTAAGGATTCCCTCACTGGGGTGTAGTAGAAAAACAGTTTCAAGGTAGGAAGGTCAATTTTACACTATTATTTTGCTAATAGGTGTAATGTGTCTCCTAGATATCTCCTAATACTGATCATCTGGATTTACTATTTAATCTTTGCCTGACACTGCAGACCGCACTATAAGAACTAATTCTGGATACACATTACAAATCACGTTTTTAACTTCAAAGATTTAATAAGTGTTGTTGGCTTCCCATGGTTCACTCAATTTTAAGTGTTTTTGTTACCTAGATCAATTACTTCAATTTCTGACTCTAGGAAAAAAACCATAGATGGATTTGTCAAAACGAATAGGATAAAATCCTATTAGCCCATCACATTAGAAGTTCAGCACAGAGTAACTGAATATGAAATACAGACACTGCCAAACATTGTAAAGATTGTCTCAGAAAATGCACCAAAGAGCAGAACTTTACATCAGAGGAACTACAGAGCAGCCACTAATGCCTCAAGAATGAACTGCAAGCAAAGGTTGAAAAGTAATTTTCTCCTTAATATGATTTTAGAGTGCAGCAATATGGTGGCTTATTCATTTTCTTCCCATTGGGTATATGGAAGAAGTTGTTTTAATATTCACATGCAAATAGATGAATAACTTTATCTAGTGTATGGCCGCTATAAAGCTTTGAGCCCAAGTTGTGTGCCTTCTCATTACATATACATCTTAATATATATTCCTTAATTTCATCTCGGATTCAAATCTGATACTTATATCCTCACTTTACATTTTGCTATTCAGTTATGTTTTTATAAATGAGCAAATCACATTGAATAATATAGAAGTATAGCTCTATCAATCTATTAGTACCCAATAGTATTTTTAAAAGCTTTGAATAAAGGGTATATTTTTTCTATGCACAGTTTATATGAATATTTATTCCATAAAGAGAATCTTCTGATTATTATCATTATTCTACACAAAATTAATCTTTGGACCCAGCAGATAAGTACAGCTAATTTCTTTTTTTTTTTTTATTATGGTATTATGGGGTACAGTTAGGGGTTAGGCATACAAAAATGCTTCGTTCAGGCACCCTTGATGATAAGAGGTGTCTCCCCAACCCCAGACAGATATTTACTACCATTAGTCCCATGGCCCTCCCCCGCACCCATAGTTTCCCACCACTGTCAGTCATTTTCTTGTGGTAGTACGTTGGATGATCAACGTCTACTATATGAGTGAGAACATGTGATACTTAGTTTTTTGTTTCTGTGAGAGGTCACTCAGTATTATGGACTCTAGTTCCATCCAGGTTGCTGCAAAATTCATGATTTCGTTCTTTCTTATGGCTGCGTAGTATTCCATTGTATATATGTACCACATTTTTTTAATCCAGTCCTCTTTTGATGGACAGCTTTTCTAAGCATC
>CAUYQG010062601.1:0-76540 GCA_963574415.1 Tarsius wallacei | reverse complement strand
TGAGTTATTGATAATTGCCATGACTTAGAACTTTTAAAGGTCTGCGATAATTTCACTCAACTTCTTATGCCCTTCAGCACTCTGTTGTTTATCCAATAGATGCTCAATGAATATATTGTCAGTAAGTTCATACAGGCCAGAAGGTACATCCTTGTATGTGTTCTAGTGAGTCTAACTAAACACACTTTGTCAACACACTTCCTAAAGGGGTGTAATCTGTGTAATCTGAATAAAGTTTGGGGAGATATTAATAAGTATCTTGAAAAACAAATTTACCACAGTAAAATTATTTGATAAAAATGTGATATTATATCATTTCTTGGATAGTTACACTGTATATTAACAGTGAAAACTCTGCAAAAAAACATGTTCAGCTGTATATAACTTAATGTTTATATATAAATATATATACATATATACACACACATATGTACATGTGAGTAATAGAATATCTTTGAATGGCACACCTAGTAGCATCCAGCTATCCAGCAAATTATAGCTCCTTCAGAGCACTGGTTTACGAGATACACTGACATATTTAGAAAAAAATATTTTACATTTATTTCTTTGGCATAGATTCAATTTGGAATATCTTCCTATTAAAAGTTAATGTAATCTTTAAAGTTACATATTATTTACACTGCTACAATAAACTGACACTTGCTACTTACTTCTGCCACTGTGATCCCTTCAAGCCTGTGCCATCTTTTAGAAGAATTCGACCTTGATATGGAAGTGTTTACTAACTTGTATAATAGGACATACAAATTATCAATGCTATCTTCCAAAAGTAGAAAAAATAAAAGGAATATTTTTGAAAAGATTAGTTAAAAGAAAAATCTTTATTCTTATAGTTTTTTTTCCTCACTCAGATTTAAATGGAAGTCTAAATAATTCAGCCATGGCATATAGACTACCACAAAAAGTCATTTGGAATCTTTTATCGTTCACATTTGGAGGATTTAGGGATTCATTACTGCTCCATTGAATAAAAATTCAGAAGATAAAGAAAACAGTTCATTATGTTTGACAAGTGAATGGATAGAACCATACATTTCCCAAGGAGAAGCATCATACCATTAAAAAGTGTTTTTGTAGTTATTATTAGTTTAGATTCTCAGAACAACCCTGTAAAATTAACAGAGCAGGAATAATTATTCCCATTTCATGTATATAGATATTTGAGATACTGAGAAATTAAATGGCTCTCATATTCATTTTGTTAGTTCAGTTCACTACAACCACGTTTATTATTGAGCATAGCCCCTGCACCAAGCACTAAACAGGCAGGAGAGGTACCCTGCCCCAGCAGAGGGAGAGGACAGTGAGAATCAGCAGCTAACTTGCACTGAGTCTGCACCAGACTCATGGTATAGGACTTTCCCCAAATCATCATTTGCTTTTGATCAGATTTTGGATCCCACATCTTTTATGCCACCCAAACCCTCTTTGGCTGTAGAAAGCAGTGTGCAAAGCAAGTACTCTGAATCCCCAGGAGCTGTGGCATCATGGGGGAGGATGCATGATTAAAGGAATGCTGTGAGGAGATTTGTCTGGCAGCAAAAGAGAAGAAAATTTGACTCCCAACTGAGCTGCCTGAGATTTCCTGGCCAGGTAGGTTCACAACCATGTGGTGTGCTAGAGTTACACAGCAGTGCTTTTACTCTGAGGAATGAAATGCACCAGACTTGCACATGCAACTACAACCCACCCTGGGATCTAAAATCTGAACATTTGAAGCATTTTTAGCCAAAAGCTGAGTCGAGCCAATTTTGTACAAAAGTAAATTGCTTTCTAATCTTGTTTTTCCCTTCACAGAATCAAAGCTAGTTTTAACACTTGATATATGCCCTTAATAGTATGTTAAAATATTCTCTGTTATGAGAATGAAACTGTAGTCCTATTTTACTGGGCAGTCACTGAATTGTGACCACTTTAATGAGCCTTTGGACCTAGTTTCATAAATTAGTTCTGACATAGCATTATGGCACGTTGGCCTCTGGTTATTAGAATGCTAATGTAGAGATCACTGGTTGGCCAGATTCCCATTTGTTACCAGAAAATACTCCATGCTTCCAGACTCTGTCTACAAGGGCAAATAAAAGTGGAAACTTGAACTCTTTACTAATTTTACCTGGCAAGTCTGATTATTGTATGCAACTTACTTAGATTCAAACTGGTTTTTTTCTCCAATAGGAAGTGAAATAAAAAACTGTGGACACATATTCTTTGGATGCCCTTTTATACCAACTGTATATTTTGTTCATAGGTTATATTAAGAAGGAAATAAAAATGCTATGGATCATTCATTTTCATTGATCAAATAATTATTGAACATACAAAGTATGTCAGGTATTGTGCTAAGCATTGGTTAAAAGAATATGAGCATTGTTGTGTGGCCAAGAATATCACGGTGAGACAGAGCTGCCACTAACTATAGAAAACATGGTAAACGTCAGAATAATGCTGTAGCCTTCATACTTTGGGAGAATGGTGCCCCATCCTCTCTTGCTGAGAATGATCTTAAGGGTTTGTTCTTGGCACATGAGATGGTTTCCTACCAAGACACTGATTCTAATGTTAAATGGTTTACAGACTCACATGTACCAGCAAACTTGGCAAAAGCCTCAGCTCTACCAGTTGAGCCATAAAGACATGTTTCTGTTCTTTCGTTTGTTTTATTTCACTGTTCCAGTGAAAATTCCTATTAGCTAATTGTCAAAATACCTTTATTTTACCTTGAAGCATAAGTGGCCATAAAACTTGATGAATCTTTGTGGCTTTGGTGCAGCTTTTTGTTGTTGTTGTTTGTTTTATTTTGTTTTGCTTTGTTTTTGCTTTAAGTCAGGGTCTCACTCTGTTGCCCAGATTGGAGTGCAGTGGCCCGCTCACGATTCACCACAGCCTCCAATTCCTGGGCTCCAGCGATCCTCCTGCATAAGCCTCCTGAGTAACTGGAACTACAGGCGCCTGTCACAACACCTGGATAATTTTTTGAATTTTTCGTAGAGATGAAGTCTTGCTATGTTGCCCAGGCTTGGTGCATCTTTAATCAATATCTAGTCTAAAGTTATTTAGCAGAAGGCACAAACACTTTTTCATAGATTACAAAGTAATACAGGTAAATATCAGATTTAAATTTACTTAATTCCTAAAGCTTTCAATTTGAATAATTTTTCTTATCATTTTGAGAGAGGAGATAGTCGGAAACTGGTTCGGCACACAGAGAGGGATAATCTTGAGACTTAAAACCTGCAGGAACATCCCCTGCACCACCCCCATTATATAATTGTTGGCTGGAAATGTGACTAGTGTGGTTACAAACATCCTTTCAACCCAGGATGTACTGCTAAAAGGGACTTTTTGCTTTTTGCTGCTTAAACGCAGACGCAGTAGCTTAACTAAATGTCTTAAGTTGACCTTGGTTTATTATTGACCTGACATAGTGGTTTTACCCCCCCCCCCACCCGCAACCGCCCTCTCCCCAGTGGGCTTTTCTGTGGTACTTATGGGTAATATTCAAGATGGAATAACTTTGGTCAAGGACCTGCATGCACAATAAGAATTGGGTCTCAGGAAGTAAGGGGCGGATGAGATGTAAATGAGAAAAACATCCCCAGAACAGATAAGGTAAAAACCACAAACTCCTAGCAGAGGTAACCCATTTGGGGCCCCCTCTCTTTTTCTGGAGAGCTTTGTTGCTTAATAAACTCCTTCTTTCACTCATCCTTTTGGTTCTGTGTTTCTTAATCTTCTTAGTTGTGGGACAAGAACCCGAGGTTGCTGGTTTAAGTTGACAGTGGAGTTCAAAACTCCAGCACAATTTTATCTTCCTCTCTCTCTCTCTCTCTCTCTCTTTTTTAAATCTTGGTTAAGCTTTCTAAAAAAAAAAAACCATTTTCTATATTCCATGAACATCTTTATTGCTACAAAAGTTAAAAATGAAAGATAGTATGTTTTATTAAGAGATTAAAGGCTATAGAAACAAAACGAATCAAAGATAAAATTCAGATAAATGTTACTAGCAGTATGCTGAATATGTTAGAACTTTGCTTAACAATGTTACAAATAGCCGGCTCGGTGGCTCAGCCTGTAACTCGGCGCTTTGGGAGGCTGAGGTGAGTGGATTGCCTGAGCCCGCGGGTTCGAAACCCGCCTGGGCAACTTGGCGAGACCTCATCTCTACAATACATAAAAAAAAAAAAAATCAGCCGGGCGTGGTAGCACGCGCCTGTAATTCCGGCTACTCGGAAGGCTGAGGCGAAAGGATCGCCGGAGCCCAGCAGGTCGAGGCTGCAGTGGCCGGGAGCGGCCACTGCACTCCAGTCTGGGCCACAGAGTGAGACTCCAATTCAAACAAACAAACAAAAATGTTACAAATATACTTAGTGATATAGTCACATCAGTAGTGGAAACAGCTGTTTGATATTTAAGACAAGTTACATGGCAAAAAAATAATACTTAGTGATATAGTCACATCAGTAGTGGAAACAGCTGTTTGATATTTAAGACTAAAGTTACATGGCAAAAAAATAACCGTAGCCACATATTCGTCATTAATTCATGAATATCACTATTAATTTCATTGTATCCCAAGAGTTTTCCATACCTGGGTACAAAATATTTCTTAAAGTAAGTAAAACTCAACCAACAGGAAACTGGACTATTAGTTTTCTTGAGAACTCTCAGGTTTTATATCAGTAAAGCAAAGCAGGCTCCCAAATGTGTGTATTTCTTCTCTTTGTTCCTTTCTTTTGCTAATTTCTCTTTTTTCATGTGTGTATATATGGATTTCCTTTTCTTAAGTGCTTTCTGATGACTTTTTATTCAATATTTAAAAACTAAAGCTGCTGTGGTAGGTATGTTAGAATTTATAAATATAATGAAATGCCACAGCTAATGTTAGGAAGATCAGAGCATTTTATGTGAAGAGTAGTATACAGTCCAGATACGAAAGTTTATTTGGCAGACAAATGATATCTATATCATCTAAGAGTTGGAATTCTGGCCCAATCCCAATCACAATAATTCAGAATCTGCATTTTATAAATAATTCAGTGACATTCAAGTTTGGGAAGTATTGGATATAACGCATTTAGCTGAAATTCCTTTCTTGAATTACCTTTTAAAGATTTTATTTTGTAAGGTGTTTTGAAAAGGGCATATTGAGAATTCTGAGGAAAAAAAATAAACCTTTTAGGGAAGACCATTTTTAAAAAATTTATAGCTTTAGGGGGTACAAATGATTTTTTGGTCACACGAATGCATGGTATAGTGGCAAAATCTGGGCTTAGGAAAGTTATTTGAAAAATGCTTTTCTAAAGGAGGCTTAGAAAGTTATAATGCTATCTTAATGCCATCATTGATGATAATAGTAGTTGCTAGCATTTTTATATTTAATAGTTGGCAAATTTTCACATTTGGAAAAAAATCTCATAATACTCTTGTGCCGTAAGTCTTATTATTGATAAGCTCAGAAAGTATTAGTTATTTGCACAATGTAGCTAATAATTAGTGGTGCCAACACCCTGAATTCAGGAGTTCTCACTCCAAACACCATATTCTGTAGATAAATCTTGACTTTTCAATTAAAAACCCATTGCTTATGAAAAGGCCTAATATATTTTATTGGTAAATTACCAAATATTTAGTAATTTTATTTTTCAAAAGATCTTGTTTTTATAAAGTCTCTATGAGCATGTATAAAGTAAAAAGTCATTAAATTAATTCTTAAGAATTCTATGAGAAAGCAAAATTTCAGAGTTCTTTTGACTGAGAATACAAACCTGAAAACAAAGCAAGAAATCAAGAAAATACAAAAGATCTAATATTTCACCAATGACAGGAGAGAAATGGGATATCTGATATTTAATAACAAAGACAAGCTACGATAAAAGAATTAAACAATTTAATCAGATAAAAAAATCTTCTAGCTTGCTGTGTAAGCAAAAGTGTTTAGAGGATTTTAAATTGTTCCCTCTGTAGCCATATCCTCTCTCCAACCAGTCACATTGTCTCTCCTGCCCTTCATGCCTCATATTCCATTACTGCCCCTGTATTCTTCCTCTCAGGCTATACTGGTCCCCTCGTTGCATCTCAAATGTGCCTAGTGCATCCCTGTACATGCCTTTAGCTGCTTCCTCTCTCCTGTCTTGTTCTAAGGTGGTCCATGGCTAACTTCTTAAATTCCTTCAAATCTTTGCTCAAATATCACCTTCTTACCTACTTAATATTGCAAACTGTCTTTTTCCTACAACTCCTCACACTCAGAATCCCCATTATCCTGTTGAATTTTTGTTTTCTAAAGTATTTATTGCTCCTAATACATGATAAGATTTTTAAATGTATGATGTCTTTTGTTTATTGAGATACCATCTCTTATTTGTCTGTCTTGCTTGCAAATATATTCAATGAACATAAAACAATATTTGACTCTTAGAGCTTAATAAGTTGAAATTGTGAATGAGTTAATCAATCAATTAATGAATTCATTATCTGAGTTTCTGTGACTCAACATGGTTGTGGAAGATAAAAAGTGGAATTGGAACAAGGTTATAGCTAAAATTACTTTACAAGTTAGTATCTGAATGGGTAATTTTAGAGTGAAAGAGGAGCATTACAATTATTAAAATTATATAACTTTGAAATTTTAATTAATTAGCTAAAACATTTTGTTAAATCACTGGTTATATAAAAAGTTATAACCAAAAAAAGATTTAAAAACAAAATTCATTCAATAAATATATTTAGAGTGAAGCAAAATTAAGGCAAATTTAGGTTGGTTATCTGAATATTTAAGATGAATAAACAGTGTTGATTTTCCAGGTGATTTACTAATTTTTTTGACTTACTTATCATATACTATATCATTTGCATTTTTCTGTAAAATTTATTTTTCCATCTTATTTTTAATTTTTCATAACATTTTTCACATCTTCAAAGTTGCTTTTATTATTAAAAGTTTTGTCAGTGTTGACAGTTTCAAATGACTCTGTTTTGTGAATATAGTATTTTAATTGAGAAAATACTTCCTCTTACTGGTGCTAAGGAAGACAATAAGCTCATAGCCAATGATAATAAATGAAAGAGATTTCCAATCTTATTTTTATAGGCAAATGTGAAAATATTTCAGACCAAATATTTTCATAGGCATGGTCTTTTTTTAACTTCCATTCAGAATATTTTTCTTTGACATATTTTCTATGATAAAACTTGTCAAAAATGTTTTCATATTCTTCTGAATACTTCAGCAAATATAGATGCCATACGACCACAGGCATTCTCAATTTCATTTTATTCTGATGCAGAAGATAACTATCTAATTATAACTAGCAGCTCCATTAAAAGACTTTCCCTTCAAGTTGAGTTATTTCAGAACATAATAATAGGCATTCATAATTAAATCTTGTATACCTTGAGCACATTCAATGTTTAATTTAGTTACTCCTTTTTTTGCTTTTGTGAGAATACATTTGTCTTTTTATTTATAAAATTTACTTTTAAAAATTGAAATTACTTAAAAACTTAAACATTAGAATTTTACTGAACCTTGTGATTAGAGATTTTTAACTAAGTTGTAACAAAATGTAACCAGAATTTTAAAGAGTTATGAGGTAATTCTTAGAAAACACAAACATTTCTAAAATCCAGTTGTGACAGGCAGTAAAGAGACACATTCTGTAGAAGCATGCTGCAATTTTTTGTTTAATTCAATATCAGATTCATCACCAACACTTTTATGTGTTTTATGACTATATATACATAAAATACTTACAAAATGTGATACAGCTCAGCTTGTATAAGTTGGTAGAATGTTATGGCTTTTTGGATGCAATTATGAATTCCTTGTATACCATAATTAACTTCAAGTACATTTCTCCGCCATAGGTTTTCTAATTACTAAGCACATTATTTTTATCATGATGTTGTGTTCCACCCAAATTTGTAGTCATATTAACACTCTAAACATCACGTAATCTTATCTTCAATGTTCAGTTTTTAAACTAAATGCATAATACCATTCACAAATATTGTCATCAATTTCATAGTTTTTAAAAAATTTTGTAGTTAGTAACAAGAAGTTTTAATTTTAAAAGACAGATACAAGGATAAAATATATACATGTTAAAATTTATGAATCAAGTAATTTATCATCATTATTAAAAAGCTTTAAGAATAATTATTATAGCTAGAAATTGCCTATACAATGGGCAAGGAGGACAAAATGTGATTCTTTAAAAGGGATTTTTGATATCTAGGTTGGGTATTTGTCTCAAAGGGCTCAGAAGTACAAATCATTGATGGAAGGGCTAGAATATGACTTTAAAGAAATACTATTAGACAAAAAAAGATATGCTCACAAATATGTAAGAGAGTTAGTAGTCATTTTATACAAATATAGTAGATTTTGAACAAAGAAAGTGAAATAATCAATTTCTGAATTATAAACAAATGTGTACAATATCTATGCAATATCAATATGAATATTGCTTCTTCCATTTATATAAGGTAGAAAAACCTTAAGAAAGACAGATGAGTGCTTGTGGAAGGCCACACAGAGGATATTCTTGCAGAATTCAGATTATAATTATATTTTTTCTGAATCTAGGTGTACATTCCTTAAACTATACCCAATTAACTTTCTCCTACTTTAGGGTAGAAAGTTTATCTTATTTCTCTTGACAATCACAAACACATGAGAAAGAGGTAGGAATGTTCACAATTCATTGCAAAGTTATGAGAAAATTATCCAATATTTTTAGCATAGCAGAGCACACACATAAAAGCTGACATTTCTATAAATGTAATTTAGTCAGCCTTTATTCAGATTATGAATGGAATTAAAACCTCAGTGTTGAGAGTAAAATTTCCCCAAACACACAATGTTACAAAGAATACATTCATCCATTTTTGCACATATTTTAATGGATCAGAACTGTCAAAACTACTGTGAAATCAACAAGGGCAACTAACCTCTATTTTTTCTCTCTATTCTTCCTTCTCTTATATTTTGCTTTTTCTGTGAAGTCTGCACTTAATGGAAAAAAGGCATGCCCAAAACTGAGATTAAATAATAGGGTTTTACTTTGTCATACAGAAATGTTCTCCAGACTTCAATTTTTAAAGCTTAAAAATTCCAGCCTAACATATATATATACATTCAATAAAGAAAACAACCATTCACTTCAAGGTACTTTTATGCTGAATTTCAAATTGAATATAATTATTTAAATAAAACATCCTTTCCTCCCTTTCTCAGTTTCATTCATTTGTCTTGGCTAACCATATATACATATACATACACACACACACACACACACACACACACACACACACACACACCAGCCACACTACACTCTATGGCAGGCAGCTCAGTTCTCTCTCCATTCCTTCTTTACTTCTACTTATATATCCTTTTCTCCCTTTCTAAGTTTAATTTGTCTTGGCTAACCAAATATATATATACTAGCCATACTACACTACATGGCAGGCAGCCCAGTTCTCTCCCCACTCCCTCTTTACTTCTACTAATATTTAGATCACAAATTCAGCACTCACAGCTTCTTATAAATGGAAGTGTTAGTTCATCACATTCATTGCTCCTGCATAGCTAAAATATAATTTCCCAAATCCAGATTAAATATTAACTAGCATATAAATCATCTCTTCCAGGTATGATTATAAAGAAAATATACAAACTGCACACTGGGCGCTTTTTTCCAAGAAGTTGAATGTATTTCTGTTCCTAAATGCTACAGTAGAAAAAAAGTATACTTTATGCAAATTGGTTTCATTATTATATTCTCTGTGAAATCTGAAACGGTTTTTATTTTAAAATATACATCTTAAAGAAATTCCAGTGGACTTTTAATTTGTAAAGGTGTCTATTGCCACATTCATGTTTGGGGTCATGTGTGACCCAAGTTTAATGAACAGCAGATAGTCCAATTTCCATAAGTTATCAAAAAATTTCTTTTACTCATATTAAGAAATAACAGATTAGGTCCTTATTTATACATGGAGAGACATAGCATTCTACTTTTCAGAAGCACTCTTCCTCCTTAATTCAAATTATTTTTGTTAGTGTGTCAATGCATATGTTATTATTTAATTAAGAGCGAAGCAAGTTATAGCATGAAAAGGAATTTCAAAGAAGAATGGTTGTGTTCGCATTCATGGTCTCTAAATCAAGGAAAGAAAAAACAATTTTTGTACCTTTTTAAAAGAGAACATTATTGTGGTTTTATTCACAGAGTAATCAAAATATGTTTCCATTATGTAAAAGAAAATGTGCTCATCTGTAAATCAATTAGTTCTGCTAATGGAAAAATAGAACAAATTTTTAAAACATATCTCTTATACTGCTTTTGCCTCATATGAAGGTTAGATAATAAATCATGACAAAGAATAATTATCAGCAATATGAATATTAAAATATGAATGTAATTAATTATGCATAACTTCTCTTCTCAGAGTGAGACTTCAGGATCAGCAGGTGATGCTGTATAAATTATTACGTTAATGGCCCAATTGTTGGGAAGATAGGCATGTGTTACTAGTAGGTTCTTAAAACAGCTGCATAAAATGGCATTAAGTTAGTTACCAATATTTATTCTTAGAAAGATGACAATTCAAAGCTAGCAAAGTGAACATGTCTCAATTGAAGGTGTGGTTTGTGACTAGAATTTAATTTTCGTTAGAATGTTTTAACTTCTGTTTGTGGAAAGGAAATGAAATCACCACTGAGGTGCTGTAATATGCTTTATATGATCCACTGAAGTTGTCCCAGTAGTTTTGAATGCTGATCCTGCAATCTCTTTCCATTCATTTTGATGGCTATCTATGAAGAAATTTGTATCAGGCTACCTCAGACTTCTTTTATTTACTTTACTCTGTCTCTTTTCCTAGAAATCAGGCATCTGAAAACTTGTCTGAAACACCTTATCATTCCATATTTCAAATATTCAATACTTTTTTTTTGGAGAGGGGGTAATAAGATCCATGGTATATCAGTCCAGATAATATAGGACCCTTATAATTTATGCATATATTATTAGTCTCAAAAATTTAGCTTGCCTCTATTTGTTCATAGCAATAAATTAGAACAAATTTTCTGTAAACCTTTTTGGAAAAGCCAAGCTTAAATACAGCTTCACATTATTTAAAATTCGATCTTTAATACTTTCAGCTTAACGGCATTGCCAAGTGTCAAGAACAATTGGTAAGAGGATTTTTTTTTTACAATATGCCATATTTTACCTTTTTTATAATAGCTGTCAAGTCACAAACATTTGCAGTGAAGAATGATTAAACTAAGTGGATTACAAAGCTAGCCACAATATTATAGAACTAGAGTCTTCTTGGATTTTTATGGTGGTCACACAGTTCTATTATCACCTTTGTATTAATACTTAAAGCAATATATATATGGTTCAATATTAGGAGACAACAAAAACTGGTAGATGACTTCTTATCTCTTAACAAGTTACTTTTATACAGACACAGCACTCACACACCCACTAATTTGAATTTGCTGCAAATTCTACAAATCCAGTGAAAACAACAATTTGCCGATTCTGTCTAGAAAATATTTAAATATTTTATCTGACATCACAAGACTGAACCAAGGTCCAGTTTATTTATGATTACAAAGTTTGTTAGACATGTGGGCATAGCGATATAGTAACTATAAACTATTGAGATTTAAAGTACCTGCTATACATCATGGTCCTTGATTCCTTGAAAAAGTGCTTCTGTTGACAGCTTGTTAGTCATGTGTATAGTTGTGACAGAAAAGACTGATGTGGGGTTAACAATGATATTCACACCATATCTATTCAAAAAGACTGCTACTTGGTTTGTGAGACATAGCATCTGTTTGTAGGAGATGTGCCTGTTGTCTTTATCTGATGAGTCATGCCAACATTTTTTCTCATTTATCCCCTCTGGTGGCTTTATATCTTACTATGTTGGGTTTGCCATATTTCAACAGCTCCTTCAAATTGCACATCTGCACTCTTCCTATGTTATCTTGACTGTTGCATCTCAATGTCTCAAAGCAACCAAACATCGGTATATCCATAGCTGGTCTTAGAACCAGGCATAGAAGCCAGGTGTCCAGGATCATATTCAGGTTTCACAGCTTACCAGGCTGTAAATTTAGGCTAGTTACCTAAGCACATTCATCAAAAAGAAATTTTTTACTACCTTATAATGCTTTGGGGAGGAATTAAATAAATTAATATGTATAAAACACTTGGAAGAGAGACTGACATATTATCAGTACTCAATGGTTAGCTGCTATTATTATTATTATTATTATTATTATTATTGCCACCACCTCCCTACAGGATCTCTTTTAATTTTAATAAACAACTGATTCTGATCATGTTGGAAAACAGGGCTTTGCTATACTTCAGATTGCAGGACATTTCTCTGGGTGGCCTTGAACTGATCCAATTCTTTTTCCTTTCTCACACATAGTCATTAAGAACAACCACAGAATGTGCTGACAATGCAACATCCCAAGATAAGGACAACTGACTGGAGCAACTAGGCTCTGTTCCAGTCTTCCTCCAGAACAGGATGTCCTTAAACTCTTTAGCCCAGTGATTCTTGTGACCTGGAGGTATATAACTCAGGATGGGCTGCCTCTCAGCATCCCTCATCTGTGGTGCAAGTGGGGCATGAGCAGTCAAGACTTTATCCTCCCTGGGCAGCTTTCTGACTCACAGGGAATCCTGGGCTTCTGTTCACAGAATTAAATTTAGCTCACAATAAATTTGGGCATCTGCTGTCTCTTGCTGTCTATCTGTAAGTAATAAATCCACCTCATGTAACTTGTTGCTTATTAGGGTGTTCTGTTTTCCAAGACTCAGAAAAATTGGTCATCAGTGCACAGTGAACCTGCTTCACATAGATAGCCCTAAATGCTACATCCTTTCTCTTAGTAACTTATGTCCTGTGAATTTTTCCCTAACAGCTTCTTCTGAGTTTAGCTATCACTTCTTGGGGGCAGTGATTCCTGACTCCTTGGCTAGGGCTCTTTGTCTATGCTGCCTAGATTTACTTCTTTAATAGTATATAGGCTATATTTATTGGTGATCTGCCTTAAGAGACAATGCCAAATGGGGTCTCTAAACATAGTAGGTGCCCACCAATGACTTGTGAAACAAATGAGTATAAAGCCCAAAAGAAAAAGAATAGGCTCCGAATTGTGTTTAGTGCAAAGTGGAAAGCCCAGAAGACCGTAGGAAAAGTGGCATAAGCAAATATATGGGGCCAAGAGATCAGTTAAGACACTACTAGAATAATGTGGATGAAAAGTGAGAAACTGTTAAATAATCATAGTATGTGAGCTAAGAATCACTGGAAAAAGGTAATACTTATTTTTTTTTAACAACTGCCATTATGTGTTATCAAATAATTGCTATGTCTAGATTTCAATCTGTATTTTTTGAACATATGGGATTAATTTTTTCAAACTGCACTGCTTCATTTTGCTAGTTATTTGACAACAGGGAGGTTAACTTATTGTGGAATTCAATTAGAGTAGTAAAGGTGCCATGGCAGAAAAAATGTTTTTTCAGAAAGGCACAGAAACAAATATGATCAAGTTAGCTGCAGACAAGCAGATGTTAGGGCAACTGATGCTTGTCAAGGAAAGTAGAAAGAAGGCAAAGGACATAAAGGACACACGAGAAGACTGGAAAAAATGCCTGCTTATTGGTATTTTTCATTGAATTGAAACCTACATAAAAATGTAATCAATAGGTTAAACAGTAGTTCTTGTGTTAGCAACAATATTTGGAAAATGTTGATTAGGATTACATAATTCTATATTTTAAACATTTACATTCAACCAATGTAAGATTAAAAGATTCTGGTCAAGGAATAAATATTAACATCGTTTGAAGGCAGGATGCAAAGTTAATCTATTTGAAGCGATCCATTCAAGGTAGAATGTTAACATGAGAAGAAGTTTTACTGTTAGCTACTTCTTCTAGTAGACATTGACTTCAAAAACTTTCAAGACAATATATAACTTCCTTTGTTTTTTAAGCAACTCAGAGAATTTCAGAATCAAAAAAATAGAGCAGGATGCTAATTTTCCAAAGATTAACTACGAGCTGGAACTAGGTCTTATTTTTGTTCTGAGCTGCTCCTTTCATAGCTTACCAATCTGTCATCCATATTCTCCAAATACTACTCAAGCTCACACTATAACTGAAGGTTGCATATTTTATTTGACAGTTAGGTAAATTGTGCTTAACATTTCACTGCAGACCTACCATTCCTAACTGAAAATAAATGCTGTGTTAATAAACTCTCTGTTTAATTATGGCCAACAATGAAAAATAAAAATAATATGAAAAGAATGCAGAGTCCTCTCAGGCAGTAAGATTACATAAATTAATTCATGTGGTGATAGAATGTACTTGCAACCTAGGTGGCATTATAGAATTTTACCTTCCTACCTAAACAGCTAAAAACAGTTTAAAGATATTAAGATAACATTTGACAAAAAAAGGCAAGTGATTCACTAAATTGAAAAACAAATTCTCAGCTGAAATACAAAGGAAGACTCCCCCCAAAACTCAGAATTATCTTTTAGAGGGCAGCTTCTTTGTAGAAGAGGTCCACCCACTAGGCAATTGTTCTAGGAATCTATCAGCATCAGTGTATTGCTGGTGTTGGTGTGAGGCTGCATCTGGTTTCAGTCAATTTGTTTTTGGAGATTCTTTCATATGTTTGCTCATTTCATGGTGTGTGATTTATGAGCACATGTGTCAACACCGTGCTGAGTGTTGAGCATTTTTTGGTCAAAAACAGCATGACCTCCGTGCGCCACTCTCCCTATTCACTTGATCTCGCCAGGAGTAACTTTTATTTGTTTCCCGGATGAAAAAAATCCTCAAAGGGAAACAACCGTTTTGCTGATGTGGGAAAAGCTGAAACCAAAAAATGGCAGAAGCCCTAAAAGGCATCAAAATTGATGAGTTTAAATACTATTTTGAGCAGTGGACAAAGCATCTCGATTGGTGTGTTGTATCAAATGGAGAGTACTTTGAAGGTGACTGAAGTTTGAACACATTAAGAGTAAATACACATTTTTTATAAATAAATTTTGGGTTTTCTGGGTCCCCCCCTTGAATATGAACATGATTTCTATTTTTAAACAAGCAGATATAAATCAAGTATAAGAAAAACTGTTTTACACGTAATGTGACTAGAATCTAAAAGAATGTAAGTTCCAAGGTTTTATTGAAGGGGCTCAAATATGTGCTTAAGTGACAGTTCTCTATATCATGGTCTTGGTTTCTATCTATCTTTATTGCTAAGTACCTTTAAAACGTTGAAAAAATTGACAAATAACTAGAGATATGATAAATTAACTTATTATTTTCAGCTAATTTAAAAAATATTTTATTTACATTTTTATTAAATTTTTGAATGTTTATCATAATCTGTCATTTAAGGTATTTAAAATAATAACTATTATTTAGCAATATTTACAGGAACTGCTTACGTTTTTAGGAAGACAACATGCTAGATTTATGTCTTCCCTTTCAGGTGTTTAAAATGTTGAGAGAACCAGAGGTATTAAAATTATATATTTAATGTCATAAATGTTTAAGACAATATAACTAACTCTTTGTAAAAGGAATTAACTATAGAGGGATGTTCAATCTCTTAAAATAAAATTAATCTGAACATTAATCAAAGAAGAGGTAACATTCTTATTTCAAAGCAATTATCAAGTATATAAATTAATTTTAAGAGCACGTAACATGAACCTAAATTCTTAAGAAAATTAAGACTTGAATGTATAATTTTAATAAACTGAATATTAATTTAAATAAGAATATCTTTGCTTAAACTATGTGCATACAAAACTTACATTAGACATTAAGTATCTTAAATGGTTATTAAGTAAATTTTACTGGTTATTTTAAGTGATTATATTATTGTTGAGTTTTTGAAATTTAGATATATTCCAAAATATTTCTTTTTTTTTTTTTTTTTGAGTTGGAGTCTCACTCCGTTGCCCAGACTGGAGTGCAGTGGCCGCTCCCGGCCACCACAGCCTCGACCTGCTGGGCTCCGGCAATCCTTCCGCCTCAGCCTTCCAAGTAGCTGGAACTACAGGCACGCGTTACCACGCCCAGCTAATTTTTTGATTTACTGTAGAGATGAGGTCTCACCAAGTTGCCCAGGCGGGTCTCGAACCCGCGGGCTCAGGCAATCCACTCACCTCAGCCTCCCAAGGTGCGGGATTACAGGCTGAGCCACCGAGCCCGGCTAAATTTCATATTTTTAAAATCTTTCTGCATTAAGCTAGTTTCTTGTTTAGTTATCTTAGGGGAAGAGTAGACTATTTAAATGTAATTTCTTACCAAGGAATATATAAAATTTTATTTTTATTCCTAAAAACGATGAGAAAATATGCCTTTTATGAGGTCAGTTTGGTGATATAGTATAATGAAATCAAAAGGATTACTCTTATGGACTGTGACTGATCCTTTATTTTCTCTTTATCAAATTCTGTGCCTGGGTGTGATTTGATGAAGAATTGACTGTAGTCTTTCTAAGGGAGAAAATTATGTTTAGTAAAATTGTCTGACTTGAATCCGAGAATGTGAGAAAGGCAAGATTTTTCTTTAAGTGTTCTAAACATCACTGAAATTTCAAAGTTTTATATGATTTTCAATATTTATATTTGTAAAAATTCTTATATAAAATACAGCATCTATGCTAACCCAAAGAGAGGAAGGTCATGTAGTACATATGATGGAGCTAATAGATTTGTTGAAAACATTTATTGTTATTATTCACATTTTCTTTTGAGTGACTTTCCTCATCCTGTGACAGGCATCTTTTGGCCTTGGAGAGAATTCAAATGGTTATTGCAGAAATTCAAGAAGGAAAAGTTTTAAATTTTGACATCCAGAACTGCATTTTGGAGACTGAGGCTAAAAAATAATCCTGAAAGTTGGGCTTTGTTGAGAGATAAAAGGATTTCCTCTTTTTATTTACTCCTAGTGAATGTCAAGAGATACCCTGAATACTTAATCATAAGTTCTTGCATTACCCAGAGTGGCTACATTTTGCACTAATCTGGCTGAACCATGAGGCTGGTTGCATTTGGAAGAGGAATAATATATAAGAGAAGTCTAGACTAAACTCATAGAAGTGAAAACCATGCTTGTTTAGGACCAAGGGATATGGGAAGAAGACAGGGACAGAAACACAGGGTAGGTAGTGAGATATATACATGCTCGTTTCAATGATTACATTGAAGGAAAAGACAAAATTACAGTGTTTTTGTCCAGTTTCTGTTTGGGATTCTTGAGGAAAGAACCTAGAAGGACATTCCTTTATTGAATAAAGATGCCTCATGAGAGTAAAATTCTATATGCTACCTGGCCACCACATGAAGAAAATTATACAATGGATAGTTACAGATAAATAAAGAAGCCACACTTTGTTTGCACTAAGAACCAATGGAGTAAATCTGTGGCCCAAACTTACACAATTTAGTCACTTCTCTAGCACATATGTGTTCCAAAAAATCCCTGTAGTACACTTAATTACACAATGAAAACCACAGGGCTTATGGGGAAATTGGAGTTGGTACGCAGCACTCGAAAATTTTATCACTGGCATGTTAAGAAATAGGAACTTAATAAAACAGTAGCATGGTTTTACACATGTTAAACCATTAAAAGGTATACAAATACTACCATAAACATGGCACTTCATGTTGAAAAGACCTGATATTTGCTTGTGGAAGTACGTTTTGAAAAGGTTGCCGAATGTGCATCACTGTGAAGTAGAAGAGGGAGGGTGATCTGAAGATGTATAGAAGATTGTAACAACAGGTATGGGTGGAACAAGGTGACTGGTGAACCAAGGCACTCCTCAAATGTTTGAAGTATGTGTATTGTGTATAGGTGACTGTTCTGCACCCACCTAATGTTTCTGCTAGATGAACTTATGTGTAAGAAAATAAATAACTTGTGCTATGCTGAAATTATTCTATAGTATATCAATTACTTTGAAACCGATTCAAGGTTTTAAAGCAAGCATTAAAGCAGAACTGCCTGTATTTTAAAGTTTTAATGTCATCGTCCTTTATCATCTTTTGTGAAGCTGAGAAAGTCTGAATCAAGACTATCATCCTGATGGCAATCCTAGATCTCTGCTTCACCACATGAAACAATTTACTCTGATTTCAGTATCAGCAAAATGGAAGACAATTCCGGACCAAAGTTAATGACTTTCCTTTAAAAACCCTTGACTGATCTTGATCTTTTTGTGAATAGTTTAGATAGGCAATTTTCAAAGTGTGGTCCACAAACAATACTTGAGTAATATCAGTATTTTTAATGAGACTACTGTAAAGTTAAATGGAATCTAGTTTCTTGACCACAAAGATCAAGCAGTTAGCATTCTGAGTGTGCTGGGCTAAGTATAAATTTCTTTGTCTCATTAAGTGTGGTTTTGTGTGTTGCTTGGGTGGGACCTAAAGAGACAAAGGCAATGACAAGAGAATATCTGGCTCAAGCCTGCAGCATTGTGAGGCAAGACAAGCAATACTTGGTCTGTTTCTGGGCATTACACAGTGGGGTTCAGACTGCTTCCTTGTACCCAGTTTTACCAAAGTAAGGACCAAAATCGGTGGGATTAGGGATGATGGGGGAGCTGTAAGCCTAGAATTATGGATGCTCTAGAGTGTATATATATAGTATGTATAGCAGTAGCTAGGGAAATATCTGCTTTCTGACTCTGACTCCATTCCTCTCACAATTCTCCAATATCTGTCTATCTCTCCCATTCCATTTCCTTTTATTTTTGATTGTAGTAAAATGAATCACATAAAATTTATCATTTTATTCATTTTAAGTGTATCATTCAGTGGCACTAAGTGCATCCATCATCATTACCTTCCATCTCCAAACTTTTTTATTTTCCCAAACTGAAACTCCATACCATTAAACAATACATCTCCATTCCACTCTCTCCAAACTTCTACCAAGCACCATTCTACTTTCTGTCTCTATAGATTTGACTATTCTAGGTACATCATATAAGTTGAATGGTATAACGTTTGCCCTTTTGTGACTGGCTTATTTCACTTAGCACAGTGTCTTCAAAGTTTATCCATTAGTAGCATGTATCAGACTTTTAAATTTCTAGACATTCTGTCCTGTTCTTTTTTATGTAGTATGTACGATTAAATATGATCAGATGTCTTGGTTGACTTACTAAGCTCAAAACTACTCAGTTACTTCCCAGGCTTTTCTTCTTCAGACTAAGCAGTCTCATTCAGTAGCTCTCTAGCTATGAATAAAATTGATGACTGAAATGTGGGAACCCTTTTCTTAGGCCAATGTCTTCAGATATTAAGCATAAATTGACAATGTCCCTGTAAGAGGCACTTTTTGGTTGGTGAGGGAAGGATAATCAGTAAGAATGCTAAATGACATTTAATCATTAGTTATATCTTTGATTTTCTGATAATCATTGTGGACCAATGCTGTTTCAAGTGAAAGATTAAGAAAAACTCAAATCCAAAATGACCTTTGAAGCAGAGGAAAGGACACAGAGAATAAAAAAAATTAAAAAGTTAAAAAACTTCTCTATTTAGTTTTATCCTGTGTCAGGGAATCACTATCTTATTTTAGAATGCTGTCATTTTAAAGCTTTGAAATACTTTCTGTAGATGATTACATTAATCCTGTAGTCAATTTATCTAAGGTTAGCAAGTGTTACAGCCATCAAAAGTGCTACAAAATAATTGAAAATATTTTAAAAACTTGTAGACACTGTGGTTATAACGAATTTTTATTGAGATTGCCAGGAAATAACAGAAGAGAAATAACTTTATCAGGCAGCACAAAAAGGATGAATAAGTTGAATAATGGCAAGCTTAATGTAATTCAAGGACCTTATATCGTCAATAAGTAGCATTATCTTCTGCCTTCAATTATTGCTCCCCTCAGGAGCACAAAGAATTTAGGACAACTATGTATTCTTTTCTGATTTAAACTATATGTGTACAAGTCAGCCTGATGGATAACCTAACTGAACTGCTGAAGGATGGCCAATTCTCTGTAAAACTTCACTAAGACCAATGTATTAATGCATTATCCTAGGAATTATTTTATTTTCTCTTGGGGGCGGAATGTTCCATTATACCTGCATTTCCTTACTTTTAGTGCTTGGTGCACATCAAAATCACTGACCTGTAAGGGGCAGTATCTACCTCTCCCAATTTTCTCTAGTACTTTCCTAATCCAGAGCCATAGTTAATGGCACATGGAACTGAAGGAACAGAACTAAAAAAAGCTTGGAAAAGGAGATAATCAATTATGTGGATATATTCATTTTCCTTTTTTTGCATAACTTATTCAGGTTAACTTATTTTTTTAACAAATTTTTTTGGTTCAATTAACTTCTGTGACTATACTGATATTTCGAATACTTTCATTTATTATTAATTTAACACACACACACTTGTAATTGTCTACTATTTGCTAAGGACTTTTCTCCAGAAAAAAGAAATAACTATAGTTTGAAATGTCTCACATATTTTAAAAACACTATTTTATCTAACATTGACTCCTTTTGCTGACATAAAATGTTGCTATTACATATAAAAATGATAACCAATTGTCCACAAAGATATTTGATGTTAGTACTGGATATTTATCCACTTAGATTCATAAGGCCTAATGCCTGTCTAAAGCTTTGCCTGTGTTTCTCTATCTAAACTTGTAATAAACAGACAAGGTTGTAGAGAATATTTGAGCTCCTTAAACAGGTAATCTTTTCAACACTTCTTTATCTTCCCTCGCTTTCAGTTCCTCCATTCACAGGCTCAAAGGAAAGAAAACTAAAATTTAAAAAATATATATGACCCTGAGAATAATAGACCTGTCTAATGTCCAAACTTTGGGATGATATTGGCCCGCATTTTTAGTCAGCTAGCAATGAAAAGAATATGTAGTATGGAAGATAGTAAAAATTAAATCTTGTTAAAGTAAATATTTCCTTCTACAACAATAAAGGGCTGTGCGTTTGGATGCTCTGGAGTAAGTTCTTTCTTTTCAATGTGACATTTTCTTCTGTAAATTTTAAAGATATGCAGGTAGAATGGTTTGGATGTATGTGCTCCCCAGTAGTATTAAGAGATGGAACCTTATGGAAGTGGTGAAGTCTCAAGGGCTCAGTCATTAAATGGGATTAATAACCTTGTAAAAGGGCTTGAGAAAATTAGCTAACTTCTTTTGCCGTTATGTCCCAATTCTGCCACGTGAGTCCACAGCATTCAAAGACCCATCTTGAAAGCAGAGAGCAGTCCTCACCAGACATCGAATTTGTCATTATCTTGATGATGATGAACTTTCTAGTCTCCAGAATTGTGAGAAAGAAATTTTTATTGTTTATAAAATACCCAGTCTTGGGTATTTTGTTATAGCAACACAGTAAGGCAGACAGCTGAAAAACATCACTTTCAAGGAATGGACAATGGGAACGGAATGATGGAGAGTCATCCTGGAGGAGGCTGAATCAGGCAGCGTCTCAGAGGGACCAGCACTGTGGCCATCATCTTCATTTTCATCTATTCCATGAGTGTATGATGTCCTTTCTTTAACCAGACCTTTCCTGAGTCACATCCAGGATAAGCTTTACATAGACGGGACGTCAGATCACTCTAAAATAACCATTCTCCCAACTCCATTTTGGGGATTAGGACCTGATAAACCATAACTCTTTTTCTGATACCCCCCTAATTTTTAAGGAAAACATCTTCTGCCCCTTCCTCCCTCCCTCCTTCCTCTCCTTTCTTTATTTTTTTATTGCATGACTCTTCAGGTCTCAGAGTACGTAATATAGAAAAGGGTATAATTATAACAGTAACCCAAATAGGTGTCATCTGGTACTCCACTTACATTCAGAACATAACCCTCTCATCTCCTAATCCCAGGTATCTTTCATCACTGAATCATCTAGTTAAGACTATGATAGCTTTCTGTTACTGAAAGCTTGTGCCAGAATAACAGAAATTAACCACTTGTGTAGAGCCACTGATCTTACCCACATGGCACAATTCAATGTGGTTCATTTTTAACCTCTGGAGTCATAATGCGAGTTTGGTAATGTATTACTGTGGTGTAGGCATTTAAAGGTTTATATTCAATGGGTATAAAGTTTCACTTAAGCAAGATGATTGAGTTCTAAAGGTCTGCTGTACAACTTTGTATCTATAGTTAACAATGCGGTATTATACACTTAAAAATTTTAAAAGGTAGATTCACGTTAAGTGCCCTTACTGCAGTAAAAAAGTTTCCTTTAAATTGCTGACTTTCTTTTTAGAGTAAATTATACTTTATTGTATAATCTCTTCTCTTTCACAGGTTGCTTTTATTCTGCCCCCCTTTGTTCCTTCTTTCTTATCCTGGCCTTTAACAATAACCTTCAATACATAATCTTTTGTCCGCATTTCTCAGTATTTGATCCTGGAGAGAGTAAATGACTTGCTCCAAGTTTTGAAATTATCTCTCCATGGATGAATCTAGATATTTTGGTCTTTCACACTGTTTTTGAAGTCTCTTGGACTTTATGTCCACCGAAAGTATAATATAGAAATCTAAGCTGGTTATCTTCCTTCCTTAAAGACTCATAAGTATCAGTACCCCTTTCTTCTCCAAATTTCTTTATATCATAAGACTCTGATTCTTTGGCTTTAGTCTTCTACTCTATTTCTCTCCCCCTTTACCTTGGAACTAATCCTTAATGAAATTACTCTTTCCTATTGCTAAAGCCACTATGCTCAAACAAATCCACTAACACACACCTGGGCTAACACTCAGATTTGCTGTTTTCTATTCATCTTATATATGGTGATTCCAATTCTTACTTGTATCATCCTTTTTATTATGACAATCTAGTTAGTTTTAACTAGGAAACTTTGTATCAAAGTTTAACTTTACAGATTCCCATTAATTCACACCCAACTGAGTGCCCAGTCTCATTTCTCAAAATTCATCTTTCATTATTATTTTAAATGATCCATCCTCTTCTTCAGATGGACCACTGAATCTATTCCCTAACTGAATTGCTAATTATTGTCTTCATGACTTTGCTCAAACTACATATATATAGTCTCTTTCCTTCCCAGTAATTTGTACTATTTTCTTCATGACTTAAGTCAAAACATTTCTTCTCAAAAAATTCTAATTCATATCTTTCCAGGTCTATTTGCTTTATGTCTTTGACATTTATCTAGTACTTTATTTATATTATCTTATTTTACATGCTTCTGTTTGATTCAGTTTAGTATTAAACTATAAACTCTTTAATTCAATTGATTAGGATCTGAGACAGTTTTTTCCCTCTTTCCAGTGATAATGCAAAGTGAAGTATTTGATAATTGATTATGAATCAACAGAAACATTATAATTGTATATGAATTTAAAAAATAAAACCATAGCATCAGATCTGAATATTTTTAGCCAAATATAATCACCCAAATGAGCTTAATTTTTAATGGAAACTAAGGATGGTACAATACACAAATGTCAATTTTGAGAGATAAAATCATATCTTAATCATAAACATACTGATTAATTTTGAATTTCCACTATTTTATTTTAGGTCTTTGCTGGCAACTCCAATGTCATCTTCATGCTACATGTTCATATATTACCAAAATGTTTCTTATTTCATAGGTCTTCCATGTCTTAATCAGCTTCACATTGAATGATTAGTTTAGAAATAAATGCCTAATTTTGGACTTAATTTCCATCAATTAAGAGAATAATCAATCTTAAATATCTCAAAAATTCCAAGCACATTAATTAAATATGCAATAGGTTTGGGCAATTACTGTTAGTACTACTCCATTGACATTCACTATACTTATCATGTGTAACATTATTGATTGTTCTAAAATTCAGGTAAAATAATATTAGATACACATAGCAAGAAGCTCTGGACACTGGAATATTAAAAGAAATGGCTGTATTTTTTTAAGAAAATGTAAAATTCGGAATAAACAACCAAATTTAATCACAAGTTACCTGAGACGTCTTTGAAAGCAGCATTAACTCTTCCAATATATAAATATATTTACTGCACTGAGAAGAAACCTACTAAATTGAAATATTTTGCTTATTACTGTAATTCTTTGTTCCTTATGAAATTAAAATTAACTGGCACCACATCTGTCTCAATGGGTCTCTCACATTATTAGAAAAATATGGTTATAGTTTGGAGAACTGCCATTCTGGGAAACTATTTTAGGAAATAATGTGTCATAATCACATATGTTTGACCTTGCAGTATTTTGGCACTGACTGTGGGGAGGTGTGGTCTCCAAGGAGCACGGTAAGAAATCAGAATTGCAGTGTCTGAGGAGACATCCTGAATGACTCTCTGAACCTGTTCTCTCTCTCTGGTTTTGGATCTCAAAGAATGGGTCATGCCTTTTACTCATAGTTGGAAAGTAAAATCCTCCTTGTAAGAAGGTTGATTCAAGTTCAACCAGAAGCCCAATAAATGGCTGGAGAGAACTTTATTGTGTATGAGTAGATAGTCAGTGTTCCAGTCAAATGGGATGGATTTCGGGCTAGCAAACCAGCCTAAGAAAGGAAATGGAACATTCATCTAAAGCCAGTGTAGAGACTCAGTAATTGAGACAGAGTATGGCAGTTGGCACATGGGAAACCCTACTGCTGGGGTAAGGGAGTGACTAATACTAAATATTAAATGTATTTATCTATGGTTTCAGAAGTCATGTATAATAGACTTTGTAGAATATGGTGAGATAAAAGTTTTAAAATTATTTGTGTATAAGTTGCATTGTTTTTTAACCCAAGACGCTATGTTGTGAGTTGGATAGAATGTTTCTCCTTCTGTTCTTTATTAATTTTCATTTCATGAGTCCTATGTGGCAGACATTGTTTTAGGTACTGGGGATACAACATGAAGAACTTGGAACAGTATTTCACCAATAAGTGTCAAGAATTCATTATCCAGGTTGCTGATTTGCAGGCTACTCCTTGGGGTTTTCCACGTCATACTGAGAAGTGTCTGGTAGTGGGCAGTTCCTCAATATCACAAGTGAAACATTGCTCCTGACTGTTTGTGACCAATAAAATGTCACTAAACTTCTAGGTAAATGTGATATATATGAGGAGGGGCCTCCCCAAAACCCAGAATTTATTTTTAAAATTGTATATTTATTCTTACATGTTTCAACTTCAGTCATCTTCACTTGATGCAATACACCTATTGAGACACTTTTTCCACTGCTCAGAACAGTTTTTGAACTCATCAGTTTTGATGTCTTTTAGTGCTTCAGCCATATTTTTGTCTCACTTTCTCTACATCAACAGAGTGTTTCCCCTTGAGGACTTTTTTCATCCAGGGAAACAGACAAACAAACAAACAAACAAAAACAGTCACTCAGGTGAGATCAGGTGAGTAGGGTGGGCAGGGCACCAGGCTCAAGCCATATTTGGTGAAAAACTGCTGAACACTCAGTGCAGTGTGGGCAGGTGCACTCATCAATCACCCATTATGAAATGGACAAATGTATTGAAAGAATCTTAAAAAAAAATCACGGAAGCTGAAGACAGCCTCTCACAACAACACTAGCTGGTACACTGATGCAGATAGGTTTTTAGAACACTCACCTAGTGGGGAAAGATTGCAGTACAAGAAGCTCACCCTCCAAAAATAGTTCTGGTTTGTTTTGGGTCCTGTGTATGTGTGTGTGTGTGTTTACATATATGTAAAATGTCATGTTATAAGGAATCACTTATAACAGTATATTTACATTTATCTTCTCCAAACCCACATTTTCAATTTGAAACTAATTTGTTTATTCCTAGGTCCCTTAATGTACCTTATCATAATTACTTTACAGTAATATTCCCCACATAATCACTGCTTTTACATTTATCTGTGTTTTCAGCATTCACTTTAATGAATACCTCATACATCATTTTTTTCCCTATTTCATAGATAATGCCATTTTCTGTTAGAACAACCAAGATACAGGGACTCAGACCAGATCATTCTTGTAAGAATAATCATGTCTTTAGTGACTGCCAAGAACAGAATATCATCAGATAGTTGGATATAATTTGCCATTCTAAGACTAAACATATTGCTTCTAAAATCCGGTTTCTCTATATATTGATTGACAGAAACCCTTTTGTTCTGATAGCTGGATATTTCCATCCACAAGACCAATACAACTCCTTTATAGGAATAACATTTTAACAATAAAGAAACAGTGAATAAATGATTTTAAAAGGCTATATAGTAAAAATAAAAGAAAATTCATCTTTTAGCATAAGTATTCTCTTAGAGTAAACCTAATAAACACAGAAGCTATAACCAAAGACTTTGCTTTAGCCAATTATAATTTTTAAAAAGATGAATAAAGATATTTATTTTTCTACTCTAAAAACTATTCCATTTGGTAAATTAGCTTATCAAACAATTAAATGAAGGGGTGATATGCACAATAGGAATAGAAAATGGAATTAACAACAAAAGCTATTCAGCAGAAAACAGAGATGAATGTGGTTGCCCACTTGCAGATTCAAATAGACTCTGCAGGATTTTCATGTTAGAATCTGCCTATATAAATCATGCAGTTTGTACACAGGAGGAAAAGACTTATTTGCAACAATAGCCCAAACAGAAAGGTTGGGTATATTTTCAAACAACATAACACTTTGTGTACAGAACAAATTAACATTAATTTTGTATCAACAGCAAATATTCTTTCCCCTTTCTTAATATTTTTGTTTTGAACATTGAATTCAGAGGTTGGTGATGTCTTATGCATAGGCAAATCATTACATTTCTGGACTTGGCTGATGGTGATAGGTCAGGCATATCATACAGTAACAATGCTGACCACTATCCATCAAGTGGTCACTATGTCCCATGCACAATGTTATGGGTTTTGCAGATATTTTCCCATTTGTCAAAACAACCATATGATGTAAATCCTGTTATTGCTATTAATATACAGATGAGAAAATGGGCTAGCAGGAACAAGAAGGCATTCAAATTTCAGTTCACTTGATTCCAAGACCAGCACTTTAAAGCTCATGTTAAACTGTAACTCTTTTCTTATATGTGTCATGTTGTTATTTTCCCACATTCTCTAAATTTTGGGCTTCAGTTTTCTGTTTCCAGTGCTAATACTAGCATTATTACTTTTTCACTGGATGTCTTCAGATAAAGCACTGTGGTGACCAACTCTACTTGATGAAGTAGACAGATCAGGGATAAAATCCTGAACTGTCAATAAAAGGGACCCTAAAGTTCAGCTAGTTAAATTTCTTAATTGGTAACATGATGAAGTTTTAGGGATCATCTAGGTGAATGAGGAAGTATATCCTAGTGGTCTGAAACAAATGGCAGATGCTTAGGACTGATGAAAGGACTAAAGTGGAGGATAACACCAGGCCTATTCCTTTGTATCATCCTTCTGAGCCCTAAGCCAGTGATTCATTTGAGCTCGCTTCAGAATCTCCATTTACTTGACAGCAGTGAGCATCAGCATACAAAAAAAGGCAATTTAATAGTATGGTGGGCCACACTTTCCACTTTTTAATTGATTACTTTATCTTTTCCAAAAACTGATATCTGACTCTAAGTTCCAAGAGGACCAGAGTAAAATGCATATTGACTTGAAAATAATTATTTAATAATTATGTTTTTAAAATTAGTCTTGTCAGATAAATTACACGTTAAATTCTCTTCAGGTACTACTTGAACATTAAAATGGGTTTTGTATTTCTTTAGTCTGTACTAAAAAGGCATTTTCCCTTCAATATGTGTTAGTTTTTTTCTTTGAGGTCCCTGATGTTTTTGTAGTACTTTAGCATTTTCTATATGCCAGAGCTTTAAATGAATAATCTTACTCATTAGATTGTGACTATCCCTCTTTATCCAATGGAGAAAGCTTGTGAGGCTTAAGAAAATTACTCAAGGACATGCACTTAGTAAATGGAGGAGCTAGAATTTAAGCACTGACTAGGCTATTAATCATTCATGGCTCACTCGACAAATATTTACTGAATACCTACTCTGGGTGCAAGTTCTCAGCATAAAGCAGTGAAAAAACATGTGATTCCCTTCCTCATGGTGTTTCTAGACTAACAGCTGGGATAGATACCGAACAAAAGCCACAGTTGTGAATATATGTATCAACAGAGGTAAGGGTTACACAGGAAAAGCACAGAGCCATAAGAGCTTAGAGGAGGACAACCTTCTCTATTCCGGGGATCAAAGAATACTCCTGAGAAAGGCACCTTTCATCTGAGGACAAGACATGTGTGTTAAACAAGTAATGAGTGGAGAATGGGTATGAGGACTGGAGATTGCTTTAGGAAAGGGAACAGTATGGACGAAGTCTCAGTTTGTTCAAGCACCAGAAATGACAGCAGTATGAGAGCTATGTGGAAAAACGGTGGAAGGTACAGAAGTTGGTACAGCTGCCTATGGAGTACCCTCTAGGTCACTGAAGGACTTTGACCTTTTATTAAAAGGACAATAGAAAGTCATAGATTGTTTATGGTACTACTGTACTTTGATTTTGAGTAGTGGGATGTGAAGACTAGATTAGGTTTTAAAAAAATGTCATCCTAGCTGCAGTTTAAGAAACAAACTGTAGTCAGGAAATGATACATGTTGGAGGCACCATTTAGAAGACAATTGTAGTAGCTCAGATACTAGATGTTAATGTTTACAATAGCAAGGTAGTCATACAGGCTGAGAGAAGGGAATGGATTATAGAACAATACAACAGATAAAATAAACACCACTTGGTGATGGATTAAAGATGGAAGATAAATATAAAAGAGGTTTCAAAGATGATTACCTGAATTATTGCTTGCATAATCTTTATGTATCCTGCCTTTCTGTACTCCAAAATAGAGAACGATTTTTAAGGCAGCCTTACACCTTGCTCTCAAATAAAATTACTTCTCTGAGCCTTTTCATCAAATAGGGAACACAGTCCTGGCTCAGAGAGGTCCAAAAGAGTATGAGTTCTGCTGAATCCAATTCTGTGAGTGCCCATCTCAGCTTCTTATCCTACAGAGTCTATGGTCACAGGCAAGGGGGCCTTTCCAAACCTTCATTTCCCCTACTATAGGTTAGAGGTAGCAATAGCATCTACTGCAATGCCCTAAAAAGTAAATAAAATAATCCATGTGGCTAAGTTATTCAGTTTACTTCTTGTCAAGTAAGATTCTCAACAAATAAATGTTCCTGCTCCTTCTTCTCACATTCTTTCCTTCTCTACTCCCTTTTCTTCTGCACCTTCTCTTCCTTCTGAACCATCTAGGTTTTCTTCTGCTCCATCCACTTACCATCATTAGCATGTTTCTCCTGTTTCTCCTCCTCACCTTTCTTCTTCCTGTTATTCATTAACATAAATCTTCATCTAAACATGATTTTTCCTTTCCCTCTTTTATTTTAGCCCTTTTCTTTCCATCGTCAACTATCAGCCTTTATTACTCAATTCCTTTACCAAGATGAACTGTCATTTCTTCTAGTCTTGTGGCTTCCAAATCATATAACACGCTGCTGTCAGAGTAATGTCCTTAAACTACTAGTTTGATCATGTCCCACTATCCTGTTCTGAACCTTTTATAGCTCCTCATTGATCGTAAGTAGAATGGAAATATGGTGAACAGTTAGGCCCCTGGAATAAAAAGATGTTTTGTTGTTGTTTAGTTTGTTTTGAATCAGGCACTGACCAATTTTGGGGAAACTTATTCCATATCTGTGAGGCTCAATGTTCTCTTCTATAAAATGGTGATGATAACTCCTTATAGGCTTGTTGTGCATGTCAGTTGAGAGAATGCATTCAGACGCCCGAAATCATGCTTCATATAACTTAGGAGACACCCAGTAGATGATATTACTATTATAGAATGAATGTCACACTTCTAAGTATACCATTGAATATCTTCCAAATCTTATGTCTATTTTTATTACATCTGATGACCTCCTTTCCAGAAGCACCTTTAAAAAGGAATTCTAGGTTGGTGTTAAACTTAAGCCCTCTCCATTCTCTAAATAAGTGTTTCATTCTGTGTCCTATTCCCCACTTTCATTTATTGGTAGTCTATTTATTCTTCAAGTTTTAAACAGTGTAGCAGAGATAATCTTAATTTTCTGAGGACTGCAAAAGTATTTTGTTCACTAATTTGTATTGTGTTTGTATAAACTTCTTGAAAATGAAGACCACCGCCGGGCTCGGTGGCTCAGCCTGTAAACCCGCGCCTTTGGGAGGCTGAGGTGAGTGGATTGCCTGAGCCCGCGGGTTTGAGACCTGCCTGGGCAACTTGGCGAGACCTCATCAAAAAAAAATCAGCCGGGCGTGGTAGCGCGCGCCTGTAATTCCGGCTACTCGGAAGGCTGAGGTGGAAGGATCGCCGGAGCCCAGCAGGTCGAGGCTGCGGTGACTGGGAGCGGCCACTGCACTCCAGTCTGGGCGACAGTGAGACTCCAACTCAGAAAAAAAAAGAAAATGAAGATCACCCTCATGTATATTTATAACCCTCACAAGGCCTAGCACAGTACATTTCCCATTGAATAAATGTTTGCTAAATAATTGAGTTAACTTAATGTTTTTACCACTTAAAATCTGAGAATAATGCATTGAAGCTATGAAAACTACTTGACAAAATGGAGAACAGGACAAATATAGCAAATTCTTGGAAACTGACTACTTTATCAGAATTAATAAAGTAGATTATTTCTACATCATCTATATGTACCTTATGCATAAATATATATATAATTTTGCTATTTTATATGATATTGTGTAGCTTGTTTTCAAAACATGAATTTAAGCCCATTTCTGTTTTATAAACACTTGTTAGAAATGATGTAGTGCTACTTTATTTTTTCTCTTTTGAAATTCCAAAGTTTTAATGATATTAGGTTACAGATAACCCTTTAGTTACAGTCTGTTAACATCAAGTGAACAGCTAGGTGGTAACTAAAATACCTCTTTAAATTATCTAATTTTCAACCACTGTTTGTAAGAAAGACACTACATAGGACTACACCTACTAAAAGAAAGTTATGTAAGTGTAATTCAGATCAGTTGCATTACCAGTAAGTAGGTTTGTCTATATGTGCAGTTATTCAAAATGATGATTGTTTATAAATTTCTTGATTTTATAAAGTCAAGATACCTTAAGGCTATTTTAGATATCTGGATTTACTTTTATAATAAAGAAATACTTTAGTTGCCTTAAATTTTTGTGAAGTGTTAATATTTTATTGTTTTATATCCAGTGAAAATGTAAACCTGGTTGCCCGTAAATAATAATTATTTTCATAATCTTCATTTTAAATTAAAAGTAAATTGATTATTTCAAACTTAGATTGCTTAATGTTATTAAATGTTTGTTATTATGTGCATCCAGAAAAAAACTATAAAATATATTTATGCAAGCTGTTGATCAACTAAATTAGACCTTTCATCATTTCTAATGTTTATAAGAAGAGTACATAGGAATCTGTATTATTCATTATGGATTGTGTATATCTGGGTTTTGGCAATTTTACAATCTCTCATAGAACTCATATTTCTAAATGGAAGCACTAATAGACATATACTACACAATATTCACACTCAACTAGAACAGGTTGAATGTAAAAATTATTGTTATTGAAAGAGTCGAAAATTAAGTTTGCTAATAAAATATCATTCTATGTGTAAACAGATGCATCATCTACTAAAGAACACATTACTTTGATTAAATAATAAATCAAACTAATCTATTTTAGTAGTCCACTTTAATATTCTCAAAGTTCTTGTTTAATATACTCCTTTTTTCTTGGTAAACTGTCTAAGTTAATTAGATGCATTGTTCAAAATAATTAACTACCATTATCACATCAAATTTCTATAGTATTTTGGGAAAAGAAACAAGTGTGCCCTATATCTATTCCTGGTTGGTCTTTTGTCATGGAAATGTTCTTTCATATATTATTTAATGACCCTAGCAATCATATTGTAACTAGAAAGAAAAACTGCTTAAGCCACTTTCTGAAGGATGAAAATGCCATTTTGACATAATGCATTTGAATAGTCAGTGCTATACTCAGATAATTAAAAAATAGTATTAGTGTAGGCAGATTTTAGGCAGTAGGAAAATCACAGAATATTCATTAAATACATTTAATTGAAGTATATGTAACCATCTTACATGCCATAAAATTCAGACCACAAAAAACAGCAGGTTGATTGCATATCAAGGAAAAAAATGAATGAAGCTATACTTCATAATTAATAAGTGATTGCAACATAAAATATTCTTAGAGCTCATAATAGTAGTTCCATGATGAAAATAACATTGAAGTGTTCCATTGGGGAAGATTATTAAGCATTGTGAAAAACATGAAGTACCTATACTTAGAGTTTAATTAAAGACTACTGATTTGATGATTATCTGGTGAACTTCCAAGCACAAATTCCAGGGAAATGAGGAACTTACTTATAAAATCTTAAACAACTTAATGTACATGGCGTGGAGAAAGTGATGAATTAAAATCCAATGGAATAATTGAGAATTCTGGTTATTACATTGATAAAATATGCAGGAGCATTTTTTTTTTGGTTTCAGTTCTAAAATGCTTTGCCAAGTAACAAAGCAAAGGTCAAAACAAGTTGCTTTAGAAGTCCTCAATCAAAGTCTGTTACTCTGGGCCAGAAGAGATCAAGGAGATGAATTCTAAATGAATGTCAATGACAGTACTTTTTAAGTTTGTCAGAAATTGGAATAGTAGGTCAAGAGGTTTGGCATGTTTCCTCTAACATAGCTAAATAGCTAACCAAATATATATTTTTTTACAAAGCTTGCTCTGTAAATGCTTTATGTGTTGCAATATGCTTAGCACTCTAAAGGAGTGAATGCATCTTGATAAATTATTTATAATTCAGATAAGAAAGCTGTTACTTATATTGTTACTGAAAGATAGACAAAGTAAAGTTTTTAAATTGTGAATTTATATTTATTTATTTTTCTACACCTCAACACCTTTGGGGGATACAAATAGTTTTTGGTCTAGGCTTTAAGAGTACCCACAACCCCCATAAATTGTGAATTTGAAATAGCGACTAACTTGCTACTATAAAGAGGAATTTTGGTTTAACCATTTGTAGCCATGAACATTTTGAGAAACTGCCAATGATATCATGGCTCCTTCAGGTACAATTTTATTAGCAAAAGTAAATATATGAGCTAATTTCTTCATGTTTTATGACTGAATATAAACAGAAGGAGTTTAAAAGTATAATAAAAATAAAATATAAAAGCCAAAGGCTCAACAATATTACTGAATTAATTCACTTATTCATTTACCAAACACTCAGTGAGATCCATCCATGGACCAGATACAGAGCCAAGTAAGGTGATATAATGATAACAGACCTGGTCTTAATTATCAGAGTTTACTGGAAGGAGTGATACACAGAAATAAATATAATTTACAACAGAGTAAGTACCTTTCTAGAGATAATAAAGGGTATTGGTAGTGCTAGAGAGGGTTGGGGGAATGATGAGTACAGAAAAAAGTGGCTATACATAGGAAGATAGAATATTGCAATAATAAAAAGAACTACTTGAAAATTAATGTTAATGATTTACACAGAAGAATATTATAATGTGAATATTTATTAAACTTTAACTTTTCAGTGACAAAGTTTTTAAAAAAATAAAATAACTCATGCTGAAGAAACCTAGTACCCCAAAGAGGGAAGATGGACAAGCACATTTACTGGTTACCATTTCTGGTGAGCAAGAGAACAGATCATTTCCTCCTTTATGAAATAAAAAGGTCAGCCTAGATAAATCTGAGATCTTTTTGATTCATTCTATGTCACTGTTAGGTTATATTTATAAAATGGAGTGTAGAGTCAAAATGAATGTCCTGGTAATTCTGTCAAACTGGATCTGAGTCTATGAAAACCACTATGACTAAGTGTGATGCTTCTGATAATTTTAGGCTCTAACTGAAAGTTGTAAATCAGTGGTGTGTGGCCTGCACTGTTAATGAAAGTATAAGACTTATTAAGAAAGATGCCATGACACACTGTCAATCCAGCTAGACAAAAGTGAACCTTTTCCTGCTAATTCTATTCACAACAGTACTGAATCAAGCCTAAGTCTTTTTCAATGAAACAGATCTCAGATTCTTAAGTTCTTTCATGATAAACAAAGTAACATTTCCTACAGAAATTTAGTCACACTCATTCTGATGCCTTGAGAGAAAAGACAATAGTATACTTCATTAGCTCAGTGTCCTTTAAGTTATCTAAAATTTTACTCATGCCTGTAAGGCTATGATAAAAAATAATTCTGTGAAGCAAGTTTTTTTTTTTGAAATTGTAGATATTTTGTGTCCTGTGAAATTCTAAGTTAAAATAATCTGGTTGAATTTAACTGTCTTCATAAATGAAAATAACAAATAACTGTTATTCAAGCATAAGTAGGTTTTTTTTATATATGCACATGTGATTTTTATATATGTGATATATGTATGCATATGTGTATGTATTTGAGACATTGTGATTCTGTTAGCTATGTTTTGGCCCTGGTCTAATCTTCCCTCTTTCATTCACTGTTGTATTGGGATCAGATCCTTCTTGACAGGATATCGGGCAGGGTGACTACAATGGTTTATGACCCCAAATAAGGGTAAATTACCTGGGCCACAGAGAGCTCAAACCCATGACAATGGCCACTTTACCTTGGTGCACTAACTAACTCAGGTAAGAAGTTTGATATATATTTACCAAGTACATAATATTTTCCCATCAATTTTTACTGAATTACTTATTGCTCCTCTAACAATTTTATCTTTTTAAAAATTATCAGGTCTAGAAAGTTAAATATTTCCTCAGTAAAAATTCTTGGAATATAAATTGTACTCAGAAAGTTTTTTAAAAATGTAGTTGTCTGGAGTCTCTGCATTATTCTAATATGTTTTTTCAACCCTTACACTAAGAAATTATGTCAGAAATTTGCGAATGCTGAGAATTAAGTTTTGATTCTAATTATTCAAGTCAATTTAATGTACAGTATTCATTATTGACGGAGATTTCACATCCACATATTTGAAACATTGAAAGCCCTCAAGAGAGTTTTCACTTGCAGTAACTTTAAATGCTTTGGAAATGAGGTCATTCTTAGTTGCAATTCAAGAATTTCCAATTGATATCACTACGGAGTAGCAAGAATAATGGAAATGACAATGAAAGAACAGAATAAGAAAGTGGGCAGTGAAAATTTATATGACTTTACATCCTAAAATTTTAAAGTGTCATAAATAATGACAAAGATTTATTATATATTATATGAAATCTTAACTTTCATAAATTTAGCCAGTATATCCTAGACTTGGTTCAAATTATTCCTTCCCATCCCTGTCTTTCTAATGTTGAAGTCTGAAAAAAATCAATCACTGACTTACTGCTGAGATTAATAGCTACAAATCTGTGGAAAAACAATTTGTTCCTCTAACTGATGCAAAATTGATTTAGGGAATAATGAAGCTTACCATTAGAGGTAACTCTTGACAGGGGAAAAAACAAGGTAGAGAAGCAAACTTTAATTCTGAACATGCTATGTTCTTGAAACACAATGATACAAGAATGTGGAAGATTTTCATTAACTAGGAACTATTACATTGTGTATATATATCACATTTTAAAATCCACTCATCTGTTGGATGGACTTTGAGTTGATTCTATATCTTGACTACTGTAGACTCTGGATTGATTCCATACCTTTGCCATTGTGAATGGTGCTGTAATAAATATGGAAGTGCGGATATCTCTTGGGCATATTGATTTCATTTCTTTGGGGGATATAGCCAATAGTGGGATTGCTGGATCATATGGTAGTTTTATTTTTAACTTTTAAAGACTCTCCATACTATTTTCCATAGAGACCCCTTTCTCCAACTTCTCACCAGTTTTTGCCATCTTTAGTTTTTCTGATAATAGCCCTTTTAACTGGGGTAAGGTGGTATCTCATTGTGGTTTTGATTTTCATTTCCCTGATGATTAGTGATGTTGAGCATTTTTTCATATATTTTTTGGTCATTTTTATATCTTCTTTTATGAGATACCTATTTAGATCTTTTGCCATCTATCTATCTATCTATCTATCTATCTATCTATCTATCATCTATCTATCTATTATGAGTCAAGGTCGCAGTGGCACAATCACAGCTCACTGCAGCCTCAACCTCCTGTGCTCAGGCGATATTTCCACCTCAGTCCCTGACTTGCTGGGACTACAAGTGAGACACCACACACAGATTACTTTTTTTGTTTGTTTGTTTTAAATTGAGACAAGGCCTTCCTATGTTGCCTAGACTGGTCTTGGACTCCTGGGCTCAAGCAATCCTTTCTCCTTGGCCTCTCAAAGTGCTGGGATTACAAATTTGAGCCATGGGTCTAACATTTTGTTTATAATTAAATCAGATTATTTGATTTTGTTGTTATTGAGTTGTTTGAGTTCTTTATACATTTGGGATATTAGCCCCTTTTCAGATACATAGTTTGCACATATTTTCTCTCATTCTGTTTTGTTCTTCGCTCTGTTATTTCCTTTCCTGTGAAAAACTTTTTTGGCTTGATGAAATCATAATTTTCTATTTTTTTGGTTGTTGCCTGTGCTTTTGAGTTCCTGCCCCCCAAAATCTTTAATGTCATGAAGAATTTTCTCTATGTTTTCTTCTAGTAGTTTCATAGTTTCAGGTTTTACATTTAAGTTTTTTATTACTAAAAAGAGACATCTTTAGGTAAAAATAATAAAAACTCCATGTTGCATAGATAATGCAGATAGTTCTAGTTATCTGGTCAATGGGTAAAATCAAGCACTTAAGGTCTCCAGCTCCAATCTTTTTGTTCATTTCTTATTGCTGGAATTTCATATTCATGTCTTTTGTTGGATGACTAAACCGGATGATGGTAAAGATGGTAAGCCAGCATTTACTCAGCCCTACCCTGCTCAGCTTTGGGAAAGGACGAATTCTCAGTTGATGGATAGGCTACTTTTTATCTCTCTTGCCATCTTATGATTTAGGGTTTTCTGGGTTGGTAATAGCAGTTGCAGCAGTACTGACATTGAGGTAGTTGCTGACCTTGGGTTTTCTTTATCTTCTTTGTTGTGGTTCTTTCTAGGCTGTCTTTGGCAAAGAGGGCCCCCTCAGAATCATGGTCTGTAACCCTGGTACATATTCTGCCTCACCGGTCTACCTTTTTCTCCTGCACCCTGATTGTCAGCATCCTCCATCATTCCTCCTTGCACAGGAGGATTGGAATACTGTGGTCGATGCCCATAGGGACTCTGCATGTAGTAAGGTGGGAAGCTTCGCCTATGGCAGGGCCGGCGTTGTTGGGTCTGGCCTTCGGAGCACACCCCGATCCCTCATTCCTTTCCCCACTCTCACTATTCTGGGAATTTTGCTGGTCATTGCGTGGAGGACCCCTACGATGTGGATAGCATCTATAATGGCTACCATCTACCTCGAACTGGAACTCCACTAAGGCCTGTAACATTTGCTGCCTCCTCATCCTTTTCTCCTTCAACAACATCAAACCCACAATCTCTCTATCTCCTACACTGCGAAGGTACTTCCTGGGGTGGTTCTTCTTTATGGTGTACAAATACATCTTCCTTGGTGCCATTCCTGTTGGTGAAACCATACCCCCATTTTATTGTTCCCCAAACCTTCCTTGTGATGACTTTTTGTCCTCGCCGGCAGGCGCCGCCTATGTGAGGCTGCTGGTCTACCGCACTTGCTCCCTTTGCCACTTGCGGGTGGCACCCGGCTTGGCGCGGGTGGCACCCGGCTTGGCGCTGGCGCCACTAAGTGGTGGTGGTGGTGGGGGGGGGCGGGAGGGGGTGGGCGCGGAAGAGAATGGAAAGAAGGTGGGCAGCTACTGAGTCTCCGCTTCGCTGCTCTTGGTTGTGGTGATGTTGATTGGGGCCAGCTGTGGCTCCTCCCAGGCATGATAGTAACTAAGCCAGAGGTGCTGGTGGGGCTGCACAGGGCTCTCTGGAGGTCCACTCTTCACTCCCGCTACAGATGGAACTGGTACCTCTGTCTATGGTTATGCCACTACCATGCCTTTTGGATTATTATAACTATGTAGTCTTCTGAAGGCAGGTATTATGACGCTTCTAGCTTTGTTCTTTTTGCTCAAGATTGTTTGAGCTATTTGGGGTCTTTTGTGGTTCCATACAAATTGTAGGAAGGTTTTTTTTTTCTCTATTTCAGTAAAGTATGTCATTGGAATAGTATTCAACCATATCAAAGAATGAAATCCTGCCATTTTCAGAAACATGGATGAACCTGGAGGACACATTTTTAATGTGTCAATTAAAAATTATAATAAATAAATAAGAAAGCCATAAATGAACTAGAAACTAGCACAGCTGCTTAATAATTAGTGAAGCAAAAGCTTTGGTGTGAAAGCTACCATACGCATTTCACGTCGCTTTCAAAATGTGCCTTAAACATTGTTAAATTGCCTAGGACATAAGTATTTTTAGATTTTTTTACACTTCTCATGAAATAAGGAAATTAGGGTTGTCAGTAGTAAAAATAACTCCAAAAACTGAGAACAAAAAGGCCTTAGCAAATGAACATCATCCACAGACATCTGTAAATATAACAAGGCAAACAATGTTTCATCAACAGACTATATCATAGTGGTTTATTTGGGGGCAAATGATTGCCGTTTCTAGTTGCTGAAACAGGTGTGTACGTAAGTCAATCCTTTAACAACTATCGATAGAGGGCTTCTTAGTGCCAGTTCATGCTAGGGATATAGTAATGAAAAAAAGGGACATAGTTGGTGTCGTTTAGGGCTATAGCCAAATGACTGAATGAATTATACTTTACATACAGGATACATATAGGTTACAAAGGAATACATAACAAAAGATACACTCTGTTAGCCACTGGAAGCATAGCAAGATTTATCAGTATGAAATGATTGTCTAAGCTGGCACCAGAATGAGGAATAGAAATTAGCTAAGACAAGATAACAGGAGAGTGTTCTAAATGGAAGCAACATAAAGCCAACATCTTTCTAAGGACAGAAAGAATGCTTCAAATAACAGAAAGAATTTTCAGTATCACATACTAATCTGAAATATGCAAGGTGGGATGGCAAGAAATGAACATGAAAAATAAGATAATAGACCAAGAAATGCCTTGCTGTTTTAAAGTCATAAAGTTGGACAGTATATGCATTCACTAAAAAATCTATTTACTACAATAGCTAAGTACTATGGCTTAGACAGGTAAATAATATTAAGGCTTTTAGTTAACAATAATGTTGAGGCTGGGGCAGTAGCTTATGCCTGTAATCCTAGCACTTTGGGTGGCAGGGCTGTAGCATCTCTTGAGGCCAGGAGTTCGAAATTCTATCTCTGCAAAAAATTAAAAATTAGCTGGGTGTTGTGGCATGCACTTGAAGTCCCAGCTACTTGGAAGGCTGAGGTGGGAGGATGACTTGAACCCAGGAGTTCGAGGTTAAAATGAGCTGTGATTACGCCACTGTACTTCAACCTCAGAGATAAGCAAGACCCTGTCTCTAAAAAGAAAAAAATGATGATGTTGAAACTGACAAGAATACCTAAAAGGAGCAACCAATAAAACCTTTAGTTTACAACAGAGTGATGATGCTTATATATTAACTGAAATGACCCTTAGACATACTTGGTTTTCCAGGAAATTGAGCATGTAATGTTTATTCAAATTGGGACAAGTAATGAAATATATACCCCCATCCAAAAAAATCTAACAAAATCTTAACAATTTGGTAATAATCTGCTTAAAAATCCCTACTATTTTACTTTGTTAGATGGAAGTTAATAAAATTTCCCAAGACATGACAAAAGAATTCTATTATTTTTAGTCATGACAAATACACGTGGGGGAGAAATGTGTAATTTTTCTTAAGTCATACCACTTTATAATAGTCATAAAAACTCAATAATGACTAAAAGTTCATAAATGGCATCATAAAAAGTTCCTTAAACTAGTTTTAGTACTGCATAAATATGGCAATAGTAAGTATTTGTGATGAAGCTACATGAAACTGTACTGATATTAAGTATATAAAAGGCTACCACAAGATATTGAAAAATGTCCATTCGAAAGTCTCCTAGGATAAAGAATTGTTTGATGGTCATATTTCAAATACCAATCTATTATCAGTGATTGGAATGCTAGTTACAAAGGATAATGGAATATTATCATCATTGTAACACATCTTATGCATTTCCAGATTTAATCACCCTGGTTAAATCCTATCATAATTGATGTGATTATACTGAATTACAATATTTAGAACATGTATTTGGAAAATGAGTATTATAACAGATAGTCCTTATACCTTGCAACCTATCCAAGAATGAACGTTAGTAAATATTAACAATGTAGGCAAGTTATTAACAATTTCAGGTTGAAGTCACTATATCCTTTAACATCCAGATAAGCAAGGCAAGACTTAATGACTACAACTATTGATTTAATTGTTGTCAAAATTAATCTAGGAGAGATGGTAGTATTAAAGATTGCTGCTTCCCAAATAAATATGTTAGATGGCTGTTTCATGGGAATAAAACGTACAACATTTTTACCCTGATGAATGACTGTATATGATAACTGGTTAATTTAACATGTTTCTAATTTCCTGAGACCCATTTTCATAGACTTGAAGAAAAAAAAACCTCAGCAACAAACATATCTATGATCTTTATGCCACAATTTCTTGTATCTTGTTCCTGTGCTTGGTTATTTACTTCTTTCCTAGATATCCAAGTTTCAGAGAATATTTTCAAATATTCAAAAACATTTCAATATTAAGTATCTTTATGTACATTCAAATGGATTCTTCTTATCTCTACCTTGGGTTCTGAAATACTGGGATGAGGAATAATGTGATAAATATTTTTGTTTAGATAGTATATAAACAAACAAATTCTAGAAACTTTCATGCAGTATCATTGCTACAGCTTCTTTGGGAGTCTCTGTAAAATAATAAGATGTGTTACAAAATTATTTATCAAATTTGAGCATTCATCTGTGTCATAAATGATCATTATAAAGTGGCTAGTTTTACATAAATAGCTCTGGGAGGATAAATTTAGTGCTGACAGAAATTTCATGACAACTTTTAAAATTCAAGTGACCATTTTTCTCTTGCTACCTTATCAATGCCAAGGATGTGACCAAGTAAATAAATTTTTCCTTGAACCCCAATTAAAAAGAAATGTTTTCTGATTTTGTGTAAGTTTACTTTTATTTAATTGTGAGTTAGCCTCTCACTAAGTATTGGCTAATTATAGTTGATTATTCACTATAAATTAGATAGAATTAAATATTCAACGTAGGCTGCATGCATTTAGAAGTGTCTTTTTTTTTTTTTTAACTCAGGATCTCACTGTATTGTCCAGGTTGAAATGCAGTGGCACGAACATGCTCACCACAGCCTCAACCTCCTGGGCTCAAGTGATCCTTCCACTTCAGCCTCCTGACTGGGACTACAGGCTCACACCATCATGCCTGGTTAATTTTTGTGATTTTTTTGTGGAGGTGAGGTATTGCTATGTTGCCCAGGTTGGTCTCGAATTCCTGGGCTCAAGCAATCCCCCTGCCTCAGTCTCTCAAAGTGCTGGGATTACAGGCATGAGCCAGCGCACCCTGTCGAAGTGTCATGTTTTTGATATTCTATTTTATGTTACATTAAATTTTGACAAAATAAAATACAAAAAAATTATAATTTGAGAGTACAGGTAAAGGATAAGTAATGAAGCTGTGCTATATATTTAAAAACAAACTCGAGTTGAAAGGCACTGTTCAAGTATGGGAAGAAAAAGGTATGAAATAGTCAGACTTATCTACAATGGACCCGGCAGAGGTGACTTCAAAGTCAAGATTCCCATTGCCTGTGGAGTCTATTAAGAAGACAGATACTAGCAATTTAGAACAATGTGTGTTTATTTAAGGAAATACACTGAGCTGTCCCTCTAAGGCAATTGCAAGTTTACTAGGGGTCAAAAGAATTGTATAATATAACATATACCATTTTCCAATGATAAGCAGCCTGAGGCATGAAGCATTACAAAAATATATGCCAAATACTCTATAAGGAGTTTACGGACATAGGTGTGGATTTTATTAGTATTTTAAATACAAATGAAGTTCTAGAGATAATATAAGTCAATATAGTAAGAGACCATTAAACTCTTGAGTCAATATTAACACATATATAATGTAGCCCTATATAACTAAGGGTGTTAGAAATTCCATAGTCAGAATGAGAGTTCAATTGAGTAAATAATGCCAAGAAAATCAATAACTAGAAAAAGGAAAATGAATCAAAAGGTTATGCTAAACAATTTAGCTGTTCTAGACCAAGAAGAGTGTAACGACTCACAATGAATTACTAAAAATCAATGCAGAGCACGCCCCTTTTCTAAGTTCTGAAAATCTTTTATTCTTTTGCAGAAAAGCAGCATATGGGACAAATACATTAATTTGTACAAATATTCAAATGTTTATGTAGGACTATCTTCAAGATGTATTTTTTATTTTTATATGGTTTGAAGAATTGAGATATTGGTCAAACATTATATTTTGCCTTTTAAAGTTAATTTGTTAGTTTCTTAGGGGACATATATATATAAGCTTGTTTTTTCACCCTAGTGAGTATTCTTATTTTAATTTGTTTTTAGATGCCCAATTTCCTAAAGATTAGAAATCAAAATTATGAATAACATTTTGAAATTGCAATGAAAATGTAATGCCACAGATTACTTGATTATTCTATTATATGCTTGATTATTGCTCTGTTGCATAAATTATAATAGTCACATATAACAAAATGCTTGAAATAGTGCCTGACATATTGTAAATATTCAATATATGTCAAATATTATTTTTGTCATTTTAATGTTCTTACAAATTGTCTTATATCCTTATAATTTTCCATTTTGATGAAAACAAAGTACTGAGGATAAACTAGTGTAAAATTAGAATGAAAACTCTTATAATAAGTATTTTAAGCTTATTGGGAGGTAAACAGTCTCTAGAAAAGTTCTACTAATCTTCAAAGCTTAGGTATATATGTCATTTGCAAGAAAAAATCATGTAACTAATCTGAGCTGACAAGACTGGACATAACTTCTTTTTCTTGGAGAAAGTTTAAACTTACATATCCTACAGAACAACAATGAATATATTCCCTTGCTTATATATATTTTAGTACTTCACATCATCACACTTAGTTAACTATAACAGCCCTTCACTCCTAATGGTAACTTCTGCTACTGTGATGACTTTTCATATATCCACCCCTCCCCTTTTTTTTGCCCATTTCTGTGAGAGCTGATATTTAGATTTGACAATACCAAATTGCCATTTTTGACTTTACACTGTTCAACCAGATAGATAGACTTCCCAAAAGTAGACCATAATTTTTAAGAAAGTTGCTTTCTTGCTTTCTGACTTTCCAAAGATTGGATATGTTCGAGGATAAAAAAAAGACTACTTCTCATACCATCCCACTCTCCACTGATGCTTAATATTTTTTATAACCATGTCAAAATGTCTGCATTCAGGATAGTATTTTATTTTTTGTTATTTTTGCTGATCGACAATTAAATATATATATATATATTTATGATATGCAATATGATGTTTTGATATATGTATACACTGTGGAATAGTTAAATCAAGCTAATGAACATACTCATTACCTCACATACTTATCATGTTAAAATCTACTCTCTTAGCAATTTTCAAGCATATAATATATTGTTATAACTATGATCACCATGTTATACCACAGATCTTCTGAACTTACTTCTTCTATGACTAAAAGCTAGCATCCCTTGACAGCATGCTCCCGTTGTCCTCCCTGCCCATCCAGCCTCTGGTAACTATCATTCTACTCTCTGCTTAATGAGTTCCTTTTTTTTTTTTTTTTTGATTTCACATATTAGTGAGATTGTGCTGTATTTGTTTTTCTATGCCTGGCATATTTACTTAACATAATGTCCTCTAGGTTCATCCATGCTGTCACAAATGACAGACTTTCCTTGTTTTTAAAGGTTGAATAATATTTCATGGTGTACACATACACCACATTTTTTTAACTTGTTCATCTTTGGATGGACATTTAGGCCTATTCCATACCTTGACTATTGTGAACAATTCTGCAAATAAACATAGTAATACAGATATCTTTTTGAGGTAACTGATTTTATTTTCTTTGAATATACTCAGAAGTGGAATCACTAGATCATATGGTAGCTGTATTTTTTAATTTTTGAGGAAACTTTGTACTGTTTTCCATAATGACGTTGCCAATTTACATTACTGCCAACAGTGCAAAATAATTCCCTTTTCTCCACATACTCACCAACACTTGTTATATCTTGTCTTTTTTATAATAATCACTCTAACAGACATGAGGTGATATCGCATTGTAGTTTTTTTAATTTGAATTTCTCTGAAAATAAGTGATGTTGAATTTATGTTTTCATATATGTTGACCATTTGTATGTATTCTTTTGAGAAATGACTTTTCAGGTTATTTTTCAATCAAGTTATTTGTTTTCCTGCTATTGAACTGCTTGAGTTTCTTATATATTTTGAATATTAATATTATATCAGATGTATGGTTTGCAAAACAGACATCTTGATTAATAAAATAGAATGGAGAGTCCAGAAATAATCCTGGCATTTTGGTCAACTGATCTACCAGAGTGCCAAGAATGTATAATAGAGAAATGGTAAGCTCTCCAATGAATGGTGTTGGAAAACTGCATATGCATATGTATAAGAAAGAAATTTGACTCATCTCACCCTATACAACAAAAATCAACTCAAAATTGATTAAAGACTTAAACATCAGAACTGCAACTTTAAAACTATTAGAAGAAATATAGGAGATGTTTCCTAACATTGGCTGGGCCAAGAAATGTTCGGATATGACTCCAAAAGCACAGGCAACAAAAACAAAAATAGACAAATGGAATTGCATCAGACTAAAAAGCTTTCACACAGCAAAGGAAAAAAAATCAACAGACTGAAAAGAAAACTACAGAATGAGAGAAAATGATAGATTGTGAATCAAATGATAGATTTGTATCTGCATTTAAGTATTGTTTTGCTAAGTGCCTAATTGTTTCACATGTGTAATTTGTTCTCAATAAATAGAAATCTACATTATTTTTTAAACTGTAACATTCTTTGAAGAAATAAATGATGTTCTGCAGAGAATATTTACCTGGACACCTGGGAGCAGAGTTAATGCCAGGGTGTTTATGCAAGACTAGATATAAATGCAGCACAGATTCTTAGAGGGCGGAAACTTTAAGCAGGTGATATGAGATAGCCAGGTTATTTTCTGAAAGGACAGCACTTAATAAAAATTTACATATGCCCCCCCAAGTGACCTTTGATTGTGGAGCATTGTTAAACCGAAAAATACATTATAGATAATCAGGTTTTATGTGGGGAGAGAGAGAAGAAGAAGAAGAGAGAGAGAGAGAGACAGAGACAGAGACGGAGACAGAAATGAATATATTTCTACAGGCAGAACCAGACACAGGCTAGAGCCTGTAAAAGCCTATGATTAAGGATATAAGGCATAACAACATGTATTTCCATTTAAGGTCAATCTGTATCAGGAGTGTTATCAGTCAGCCTTTGTACATCTCTGCTCCCAAACTGGCAGCTATGGTCCCATTGTGCATGCTCAATCAGACCATACTGATTCTATCCATGAAGATATGATTCCATGGAGGAATCTAAAAAATTACAACTTCTCAATCCATACCAGTTACAGAATTCATATTAGAACTTGAGAGAAAAAAAGACTGGAGAAATTTCAGATGTCAAACCAGAATTCCCTAGCAGAGAAATCAAGAACTGAATTTAATAGTGTCCTCTAGAGAGCATTTACCAATCAAGCCTCAAATCATTTTTTTAGTATCATTTTTAAAATGTTTTTAAAATCTAGAATATATCTTCAACTGTTTATATAATAATGTTAACACTTGAGATATGAAATAATTTGAGAAATAGTTGTTAATTATTTATTTTGCCTTCACAGTTACAAAGAACTTATAGTATCAATATAAATATTTGTTTTAGATAATAATCCATTTTATCTTGATATTTAATTTGTAAAAAACAATTTCAATAAGGACTTATAAACTTGTATAAAACACAATGTAGTCATAAATATATAAGTGACAGCTAAGGCAACTCACATTCCAACAATTATAAAACATTAAACCTATTATCCCTGTTGATGACTAACAGACCAATTCTATACATCAATTGAGACTAGCAGCAGCCTTGTGTAGCATTACAACAGTTCTATCAAAATATGAATTTATCTTTTCTTCATAGAAATTTTTAGAGCGAGAGAAAGTTAATATACCAAGAATGCAAGAACATTTCTAAGAAAGTATTTCTTTTCAAATAATGCCTTTCTGACCTCTGGATGACTACACTCTGATTCTCTTCCAATCAATGGTTGTATGTCTTGCCTAGTTTAGACTGTAATTATTTTAAAATCATTCTTATAATTGTCATTTAAAGAAAAATATTGCACAAATCAGTTAGAAATCTGAATAGTGATTCTTAAAAGTTAGTAGATACATATTATGTCTGAATTCAGTTACAAATGAAATGTGCTAGGTTCAATTAAATTCTGTTATCTGTCCTACTCTATCTACTCAAATGGCCCTGATGCTTTTTGTGACCTCATCTCTTTTTATTCAATCTACTCACTAGATTTCTTCTTACTCCTTCAGTTATTCCAGCTTGCTCAGGGCCTTTGCACATACTGTTTCTACCTGGAACTATCCAAAAGAAGCAGAATCAACTCCCTCACTTCCTTCAGGTGACTGATCAGATGTCACCTTAATACGAGTGGCTTTTCCTGACTTCCTCGCAGAAAATAGAAATTCTCAACCCCACCTTCCAAAAGTCCTTTCCCCCCTAGTTGCTTTATTTTTCTCCACAGCATTTAGCATCAAATGGCATATTACATATTCATTTGCATGTCATTATCCTATCCCCCAATAAAATGTTGTTTTGTTCCTTGCTATAGTCCTATCACTAGAGCAGTATCTGGAAAGCCATAGGTGATCAAAAATGTATCTATCTTTGAATGAACACACTTCATTAGGCAGTTATGGAATGTTATGGGCAAAGCACTATATTGTGCACCAAACAAGAGTAAAAAATACCTCAGATGAAACAAACTTAAGAGATTAGTGGGATAAATAGATAATTTTCTTTATATAGACAGAATGTAGAAATTATAAATAAAGTCACAATATATCATTCGCAAAAAAGAAGAGAAAGAATTATTTGACTTAGAAACTGGAGAGACCTTTATGAAGGATGTGGCATTTGAGGGAAACCTTGAACAGAGATTTCTCTACGTGAAGGTGCAGGCGAAGGTCATGTATCAACAGGAAGATAAACGAGCAAAGGCATACAGATAACAGTGTACAGTGAATTTCGGGGTCAATCTAGTAGCCTGAAAGCTAGAATATAGCTGGTACCAGGAAGGAAGGAAGTAGTGACTGAATGACTATCATGTAAGTGTCTATATTATAAAGACATGTTTGTATTCATTTTCTAGACCAATGCTTTCCAACCTTTGGGATCATGGAGATTACTAAAAACAACATTGAACTTTAGTGAGATCTGCATGTGATATAGTTGGATTTTTTAAATAAAATGTATGGTATCAAAATCTTTTGCAAATTTAGTATCACCTTTTCAATACTTTTATTTTTATTAAACATATTGTAGAAATTAAAGATTAGCATGCATATGTTGTGTATATGTACATATACACATACGTATGTATATGTACATATACACATATGGTTTTCTTCATTATACAGGTAATGATCAATATTCATTTAAACTCTAGGGACCGGGTGTGGTGGCTCACTCCTGTAATCCTGGCACTTTGGGAGGCTCAGGGGAGGATCACTTGAGGCCAGGAATATGAGATCAGCCTGGGCAACATAGCTAGATCTCATCTCTACATAATATAAAAAATTAAAATAAATAAGTAAATGTATTCATAAATTCTAGGGCACCTTGCAGTAACTGCGCTGTCACCAACGGATGTGACACACACATACCAAGAGCCTCCATCTAGTCAATGAGAAACCATCAAATATCTTTGAGTTGGAAAATGTCATGAAGAGGCCTGTGTCATGGAGGCACTGAGTACTTGGGATGGAAGATACCTGAGAAAATATCTTCTCAGCAAAATCTTACAGAAGAAGAGATTGCAACCCATAGAAATAGCAGATTTTGGCCATGACTATAAGCAGAGGACTATGATGACTAGTATTTCGATTCCTGAAGTGAAATCTCATCAAGGATTCTTATGATAATATTAATAAGATGGAGAAACTCACCTAAACATATCATTAGCAATCAAAAGTAAATATGTGCTTCAATTAGGCAAAATAGGATGAAACTATATTCATACTGTTTTCTCTACTGTAGTATGGGTATTACAGTATTTTTAAATTTCTATATTTAATACCAGATGAAATCTCCTCTATTTTTCATATTCATTTTTAAAAATGTACTACCATCTGTCTTTTTTAAAATAAAAAAAAGATTTTCTCAAGGTCATATAGCGTTTCAGCAAGGGAGGTTACAGGTCTCCCTTGTTTTAACCAAATATGAATTTTTGAAAATTTAAATGGAAGTTTCACATTTTAATAAATATATTTGCAATATATTGTACACAAAACTTAATAAGCTCAAAAGTTAAAAGTAAATTCCCAAATCAACCTGATTTGTAAAAACAGGTTAACATGTAGAGACTTTCTTAAAGCAATCTATATCTGTTTAGCCTTGGCAAAATCACCATCTGAAATATGCAAACATTTTTGAATACTACTCAATAAATTCTGTGTCTAATTGAAAGTCATTATGCAGTTATGCACAGGTAAGATCTGTAATCTGGATGAACACAGAAGCTGTTTATTTTCTGTAGCAATTGCTCTACCAGAAGCAAGGAAAGGGGTACTATTCTTCCTTTCCTCTTCTCCTCCTGGTCAGGCAATTATAAATGAGTACATGCGTGTGTGTGTGTGTGTGTGTGTGTGTGTGTGTGTGTGAGAGAGAGAGAGAGAGAGAGAGAGAGAGAGAGAGAGGAGAGAGAAACGAATGGATTTCAAAGTCCCACATGAATTTCCAAAGCCTTAGTACAATTTATACTTTAAAAATCTGTCTTATAAGTATTTCTGTTCTTCTTTTTTCCAAATCCCTGATGTAGCCATATGCACCTTTACTATTCCTCTTGTTGGGTCCTCTGAGAGGAAGTTGCATTATTTTTACTGAAAGATGTTATATTAAATATTTGAGGAATGAGAGAATTAGAAGGACTCAATGTATTATTTCAATTTTAAGGAAAATCATAAGATTACTTTTCCTTGTTTCCACAGTGAGTTTTTGCTTTGCACACAATTATTGGCTTAATTGGATTACAATTGCCCCTAGGTGAGTTTATGCTTTTACATGACCCAAAATACACATATCCACGATATGACTGAAAATGGAAATGCTCTGGATCTTGGTGACCGGATAATTCCAATATTTTTATATGTCTATTGGATGGTAAACAATTATATTTCATTCTACTTTTGTAAATATGATTACTGTAAGACAAAAATTCATTTAAAGATTCTACTTGCTTTTATTGCTGAGCTTTCTACACACTTGAATTTTATTATATTTCTGAAATTTGATATTTTATATTATTAGAATGTAGAAACAGGTAATGCAACATAATATAGCTAATTGATACAATTAAATATAATTATCATATTAGATTTTTTTAAACTAGACCATTCCAGTACACCCTACTGTGATCATGCCTGTATAATTATAGATCTTCTGACTTGTCTCATGTAATTCACAATTTCTTCCTACTGCTTAATCACAGACTTTTACATGCACATTTTAAGAGGAGAGACTCGGTATAATTTTTCTGTGAATCTTTTATTTTCTGTGTGCATTTAGGCGATGATATAACCCACAAGGAAAAAAACCCTGAAGAGATGTATAAAAGATACAAGTAAAGGTGCAAGACGTTTTCAAGCACATTCATAACTTAGATGCATTCTTGTGGGAAGAAATCACAAAGAAATTAATCGGCAATATATTTGCAGACTTCACATCAATCATTCTTATAAGAAAAAAGTAACAGATATTATAGGTTGTTTCTTGATCTCAAGAAAGAACTAGCATCAAAAAGCAATCAGGCATATAGAATCTAACTGGCAGTCTTAGCCTTCAGAGCTTTCTGTGGTGCATAAAACTTCTTCTGAACAAGAGGAATGTTAGTTTTAGGTCTTAGGTGAAAATAGATCAAAGAATAAAATATCATGCTAAAAAATTACATTTCCATCATTTCTTGACTTTTTGATAGAGTAATTGTTGCTGATAGTCTTTCTGTTTTTCAAAGTATCCTGTAACATTTAAAAAGGTATCATAAGGAATAATGAAAAAGTACAGACTTTAACTGTAGAATAAGTTGTCATTACCTGTCTATGATAGTAAGTAGAGTAAGTGACAGACCATTTTGGGCTAAATATAGTAATATTTACTTTAGACAATAGAAAAGATTAAGTGATAAAGAGTTGGACTTACTAGAGAGAAGTAATTGTAATATTTTTCTTGAGAAGCATATTGCTTTACTATAAAACAGTTTTATTATGAAACTCCGATTTTTAGCTAAATCCTGATAGCTTTCAGTTTCATAATCATCTTTGTTCTGGACTTTAGGCCAGGGTAATTGTACTGCTCCTTTTCAGTCAGAATCAGTTCCTTTAGGGGAGATTGCAAATGACTCCTTTTAACCCTTTGAAATGGTGCCCGCAGTGAATTATGTTACAAACATGCTCTGGACCAAGAAGTTTGGCAATGCATATCCTGTTAAACATTCAGCTTGTCATTCACAATTAACTGTCTCCCCTTCATTCTGAACTGTTTTATTTCCTCTGAGAGTTGTAATTGAAACTGGATGAATAAACAGAAGTTTTGGGCTAGCTTCCCAAACCTTTCAATAGACTTCCAGGAAAGAAAATCTATCACTCCTAGAAAAGCAAAAAAGAAAACTATCCAGTGATCATGCCTGAATGAAGGATGCTGAGCTAGACTGAAATTGCATTTGATCTGTTTCTCTGTTGATTTTGTAAACCTTTCCAAGGGTTTCCATAGTAACAAGCGAATTATCCCCTCTCCCCTCAACATCTTTCACACATGTTACAGGGATAAAGATAAAGGTTAGGGTGAAAAAAGCTACAGTATCTTTTCTACTACCAGGATGTATCTGAAGAAGTCATAATTAGTCTTTAAGAAATCAAGTATGTTATCCCCACCACAGTGATATGAAAAAGTTGTGTCAGAATTTACTTACATCTCTGATGTCTGCGTTTGCTCCTGTACATGGTCATTTTGAAAGAAATCCGACTTTCTAAGAAGTAATTGGTTTGACCACGGAGACAAAGAGATGGGTTGTGCTCCTGCTTTGCAGTAAGACTGTTGCTCACTGACAGAAGGTAACCAGCAATCACACAGTGAAAGCCAGGGTAATACCATTCTCATAAAATTACAGGGGAGATGCTACAGCCTGTAACTACTCTATCTAATGCAAATCTTCTAGAGAAAATTGTATTTCCTTCACCTCCCCACAACCAATATCAGTTAAGTTCTCTAATAAAATCCACACTATTGAAGTGCCATGCATGAAGCAATGTTGAATTAAGAATGAATTCATGTATTTAGCAAGAATAGTAAAACTGAAGATCTAAATATGAAATTTAAAAACCCTTGTTTCGTACTTACAGAAATCAAAAACTGTCCTTTGAGTCCACTCACCTTTCAGCCACTCTAGAATATTGTAAGGTGTTTTTTTATTCTGAAACCCTGCTAAATTCTTTTCTTCTCTGAGCTCTGAATGTACTTTGTATTTCAATTTTTAAAGCAATTATCACTTTTAGTATTGTCTGTTTCCCCAAACAGACTGTGCTTCTCAGGAATTGCATATTTTCACATTTCTAGCCCTAGGACCTAATACCGAAGGGGCACACAATAGGGTCGAGGCTCAGGGAGCACCTACTATGTGCTAGGTACTCCATCCTTCTTGTAGGAAGCCTTTCTTGGAACATCCCTCTTCCCTAGTCCCTGGGTCTTCTGTTTTGTCCTCAGTCCTCCACTTCCACAGTCTTTGGTGCATATCCTTATCAGAACATATTTCACACTGTCAAATTTGAGACTTCGCCTTCATATGTCTTGCAATGTCCTTTCTGAGAGCAATACTGGCACTCAGCAGAAGCTCAGGAACACCATGACTCCCAAACACTCCAAAAGATTTATGGTTTAAAGGCACCTTGGTGTGCTAATTAGGGTGTCTGAAATTCAGTTTTTATTTAAAATTAAAAATTTCTGTGTAACAAGACATGTTGATTATGTATTAGGTTTCATCTTCCAACCAAGAAACAGAAGTGGACATTTTCAACTGTCAAACTTCTTTTCTAGTGTGGACAAACTCAGGCTACATCTTGGTAGCTGGAAATGTCCCCACAACTCTTCTTAATGGAAGGATTATTTTAGCATAAATAATATTTTTATACTTAAATAATTGCTAGATTTTCTAATCACAGATACCAAGAGTAATATTCAATACATTTCAGCAGTATTATGTACAGCTCTCTTAACTTTTGACTAACTAAGCTTTAGCAATACTCTGTCAAAGACCACTGGGGTTCTATCTTGCTTTAAGGCATAGTCAGATTCTGTATTAATTTATATTCTGTGCAAGGATTTTCCTTGTATTTTCTCTTACAGTGAGCCTAACATATTTCAACACATAAAATAAACTAGGTCTTTTCCGATCTACGTAAAATGCACCTCACAGTCCACAACCCCATTGCCTGCTTAATTTTTCTCTACTGCACTTAATAATCACCTGAAATAGTCTATGTTTACTTGTTTGTTTTTCTATTGTCTCCTCCTTTTAGAACTTAAAATTTCTAAGGACAAAACTTGGTTTTCTTCAGAAATGTATGTCTAGAGGTCAGATCACTGCCTAGCACAAAGGAAGCTCTCAATAAATATTTGTTGAATGAATGAGTTTTGGTTAAAAATTTTAAATTACAAAGTCCATAAAAATCACAAATTATTTTTCATTGAATTCAGACAATATCCAACTCATATTTATTGAATAAAGTTACTTCCTTATGTAATGAAAATACTTGTCATTTTATATCTATTATTTCTGATTTGGATTAAACTGTATATATTCACAGGTATAAGGATATATTAATGTACTCTAAATTCACTAAAACAAAGTCATATTTAATAAGCAATGTTTTCTTTACAAGAGTTATTTGCTAATTCCTTGAACACAAATGCTACAAAACCGACAAGCCATAAAAATTTTTGCAATCCAATAAAATTAAAAACAGAGTTCATCTGACATGTCGTATATATGTGTGATATGAAAAAATGGTGTTGATGTTTATAAGGTAGTAGTGAACTAATATCACAATGACAAATAGCACTACTTTTAGCATTATTATTCAATTATATACCATCAAAGTTATAGTTTTCCACTTTTCATATTTTTAGTTCTCCATTATCTATAACTATATCAATCTGAACAGTTGCTGCAAAGACTGTAACATATACATACATTACAATACAGACACACATGAAAACAAATTGCCTTATTTGCACTCATCAGTGTTTAGCACACCTTTGCTCTCTAAATCTTGTACGAGTGCTGACTTTCTTAGGCTCCATATAGAGAATTTCCATCTCATCAATCCTTTCTTACATTACTTTTCTCTGATTGGGGCTTGTGAGCATCTACTCCTGAACTTTATATTTGGGACAAGTGGTATGAATCCTGGAGGGCTTGAGACCACCAAAATTGGGGACCTCACATATACCTGGTGAATACAGGCCAACTTCATGAACACCATGAGTAGTATGGTAGACAGGCAGAGGAAGGCAGAGACAATGGCTGAAAAGAGGACTTCGTAAAGGAGAAACCTGGGAAATCTTCAGTCAGAAGACTAGGGAGGAACAACTAGACATCAGGGACAGAAAGAGCAGCTCTTCAGAGGGCACATGACCAGCCCCCCTCCCCACTGTTCTTTTTTCTTGCCCACCTCAAGAGTCTTGAATGAGCTAGAGTTGTTTTGTTTTCAAAATTAGCTTTGCCCCTAATAATGTTATAGGCCAAAAGAAGCCTTACTGAATTAACAAATTATCTTCCTATCTATTCCTTATAATCTGGCTTTCCTTTAGTGGGATAATCTTTATACTTGACACTTAACATACAAATTCACTGAGTGCTGATAAATAGGGATGAATGAGTTCTCATATAAAATCAAATAATTATATGTATGTTTTTCCTTTTTTAATGGAAGGAACCAGTGGAATAAAAGCACCTGCCCTTTTAGCAGCAGGAGAGTAACAAATAGAAGAAGAGAGGAAGGGAGGGAGGAAAGAAAAGAGGGAGAGAGAGAGAGAGGGAGGGAGGAAGGAAGGAAGGAATGGGAAATAGTCCGCATTATGTGTGTGTATGAGAGAGAGAAAGAGGGAGAGAATGTTTTCAGGTCTGTGCTAAATATACATCATCTTAAACATACATAATCTTCCCAACAATTCTGTTACTTAGGTGTTTCTATCTCAATTTTGGGAATGGGGAAACTTAGCCAAATGAGGACAAGTACAGGTAGTGGTCAGGGACACTGACTTACACAGTTGTGTTGACAGTATTTTATTGGGAACTAGGGCAATACGATTTAGGACTGAATAAAGTAGAAAAGCACTGATAGTTTCTGAGGAAGACATCTAAAAGGGGCTCTACAGTCTCACTAGTAATGTACCAAAATGGAGGAAATCACATATGCCAGAACTTAACACTGGATGCTGTGTGGTTTAATAAGAGCTACCGTTTAAAGAATACTCATTAGGTGCTAGGCTCTTATCTAAGCTTTAGATACATTATCTCATTAAACACAGTAAACCTATTATGCACATCTTTTTATTGTTGTTCTCATTTTTATTATTGTTACTATCATCATTCTTATTTGATGTCTCAGAAAAAGTAAGCCTGAGAGGTCATGTTCTGACTCAAGTCTCACAGAAAGCAAGACATAGTGTCCTGCTTCAGATCTGGCTGATCATTCTCCAGAGACAGTGCAACATAACTTGCCACGTGAGGTTGAAGGAATATTTTCAGTGGCTGTGTGGGAAACAGGAGATAAGACCCCACAAGGAACATGTCTCCATAACAACTAATGATACTAAAGTACCTTCTAGAAGGGGTGAATGCAATTAACTGCAAGGCTTCTGGTTTGCTGACTGGCCCATTCAAGTTTAAAGTCAGAGCTGACTTGGGACAACAGGACTTCTGGGTTCTGCAAAAGCAATGACTTCCTTGCTTTATACGTGTCACCTCACCCCCTCTTCTTCCCATCTCCTAGTCCTCATCCTTTCCTCCAAATAAAACACTAACCAAATACTTACAGAATGCTAAGAGTATCAAATTATTAGTCCATCCAGGGTTCTGATGTCTTTATCTGGTTTTCAAATTAAAATATATGTTGAATTGCATCTAAGAATTCTATCAAGACACAGGACATGGAGTATATAGAAATATTTAACTTGAATTATGTGGTGTCTAAAATTCAGATAAGTACCAGAATAATTAGAGCTGAAAAGGTTTAGCAAAGTAGTGTTGCCCAAATTCCTCAGATGTCTGACCCACAACAGACAGCTCCTACAAGTTTGCTGAGCAGATAACTGAGGGAATTGACACGTATGACCCTAATGCAACTTGGACCATGTAGCTCCAGCAGGGACTTAAATCAGGGCTCTCTAGCGTTAGCCCAAGCTTTTCTCTCTGAACACGGAAGTTTCAGAACTATTTCCTCAAGGGATCTGAGTGATATCTCAAATTTAGACAGAAAGTTTTTCTCAGGTCTGGAAAGAAAGTTGCTCTCAGTTAACCTTTCTCTTAGGTCATTCTTATCATCTAACACTGAAATGCACAGGTGGGCACTTTCTCTTAACATTCCCTCCTTATCATACCTGCTGCCCCTGTAGTAACACTGCCTTTTCTCCCCTCAGACTTGAATACTTTCTTCTTCAGTGAAACATCTCCTTGCTAGTATAATTCTTTTAAATTCTTGATGTGAAACCTTTCTTCAGGTTCTTTCAGGAATAACTAACAAATAATGTTCAACCCCAGCACAATAGACAATTCATCTTTCTGTAACAGTAAAATGGTGAAAGACTAACATAACTAACTCCATTTTAGACTGGGGGTGGGGTAGGGAGGGCTCTGGCCTCTGTTTATGCTTGCATGTAGGCTAGAATAATTTTGAAACACTGAAAAGATAACATAGAAACAACAAGTATGCAGCTGTCAAGACTAACTCTAGTAAAAGAGGGAGTATGCACACTAACTATATTTTGTTAAAGATTTAAAAGAACAAGAAGAACATTAGCCAAGGACAAAATGATATCACAACTTTTTCTGGACCCCTCTTGGTACCTAGTTGTCTATGATTCTCAGATACTTTTAATCTTGGCCCCCCCCCTTCCCCCTATGCCTAGATAAAAAGCAGACTGAGAATATACAACTGAAGATTGGTCTTTAGGACACTGGACGCCAGTTCTCCATCTTCTCATTTTGCTGGCACTCTGAAATAAAGTCACATTTTTCGCTCCAACTCCTTGTCTTCCAACTTATTGGCTGTCATGGGGCAAGCAGAAGAGGTTTGGATTCACTTACATTTTCAACAATTAAAGAAATAATATATCTACATCTTCTGCACATATCTATATTAAGTTACTTGATATCTCAGCCAAATGCCTCAGGACCTGGATCCACATCTATCTGATCAAAGTGCTCTTTTTAAAGTAGTAATCTAAAAATAGTTTATTAGCTAAACTATTCAGTGGCTATTATACTAAAAATATCTGCTTGTCTTTTCATCTAGCATCTCATTTCAATTTATTTGTTTACTATATTTATCATTATTCTTTTTTGAATTGAAGGAAATATAAAATTTCCTTAAGTTTGGTTCTAGTTTTCATTTGTGATATCGCATCAAATTAGGGGAAAATAACAATTTCTGGAATGATGTTTCTTCATACTTGACTGTTGCTGAAAGTAAAATAGCAAACAATCACTTCTGTATGTCTCAGTTTTGTTCATCTTTAAAAAATACATCTGGAAAAGAATTTTGTTAATTTTTTAAAACTATAATCGGATTTTATTATTAAGTCTTTGTTAATTTCTTTGGAATTTCTTCTGTTATGCACTAATATCAAAGAAGTCTTTAAAATTTTTCAGTTTCTGAAATATTTAATTCGTACAAATATGAAACAGCTAAAATGCTTCTCCTTTATAACACGAATTACAGTTGATTTCATTTTCACTGACTCTCCTCAGTGGCAATTGTTTTTGAGCATTCTTGCTTCTGTTGCTTCTCTGTATTGTTCCCATTCAATCTTATCTGAGTTTTATCTTTTTGCAGCCTACGTTTGATTATCCAAACTTAGTTTTATCTCCTTAGTTGTCCTAATTTCTCATTTATATTTAGATGCATTTGTAGTGTTTTAAAGATAATAGAATTCTATCTTGTTTATCACACCCTTTGGATGGGTGTTAAAATTATTTAATTGTGAGTTGAACAAAGAAGTTTAAAGCATAAACAAGTAAATTAATTTTGAATTTCCTAGAGATTATAGTTAAAAACATAAAGTAAATTTCGTATGCCTATGTAAATAGTTTATTTCCTTTCAACATATTTTTAATATATGTTGGCCATGTTATACACAAAAATTGTAAATTATCTTGAACCTAAAGAAGCATAAAATATCTTTAGGATGGTAGCCACATAAAAAGTACTATCACCTTTAACAAATTACCTCAAAGACATAAAAACACAATAATACAGTTTATTGGAGGTGTGCAACACTGTGGTCTGAATTTTTGTGTTCTCCCAAAATTCATTTCTTGAAAGCTGATCCCTAATCATAGTGCTTGAAAGTGGGGGCTTTGGGAAGTGACTAGGTTATGGGAGCAAGACCTTAACAAATGGAATTAGTGTCTTTATTAAAAGACCTTAGCAAGATCCTTTGTTCCTTCCAACATGTGAGGACTCAGCAAGAAGTTGTCTTCTACGAACCAGAAATCAGGCCCTCACTAAATACTGAATCTTCCAGCACCTTGATTACTTTGACTTTGGACTTTCCAGCCTTTAAAACTGAGAAAAAAATTTCTGTTGTTTATAAGCTACACAGTCTGTGATATTTTGTTATAGCAGCCTGAATGGACTAGATGTGGGAGAAGTGCTGTACCATGTTCCCTAAAGGTGTTTTACTTATGATGAACACTTCCTCAGTAGCTCACAACTCGTCTCAGACGTAGCATCTCCACTGTGTCCTGTAATGATAGAATAGTGCTGAGTTTATGAGGAATAATGATGAGAAATTAAAACATTCTTGAGGTCATGGTAGTTTCTGTGATCATGAAATTGTTTAAAATTTCACAAATGAAAGAATTTATAAAATAAGATATAATCTCTATCTCTATCATCTACCTATCTACCTACCTATCTGTCTATCTATCATCTATCTATCTATAATCTATCTCTGTATCTATCAACTATCTACCTATCTTAAAAGTCACAGAGTTGTTATTTGTAGAGCTGTCTTGTGAAACAGTGTCCTGGAGTGCTTGGAGTACAAATCATATTCCAGTAGCCAGGTTCTAGCTGGAGAAGATTTTTAAGGAAGTATAGAAGACCCAGTACAATGGGAGTGAGCAGCAAGTAACATCTGAGGCAGAGGAAAGCAAAATGTAAAAAACCTCTGTGGAGACATAAAGTACCAAACATCCTATTGCACAAATTGCTGATTTCTCAGAGTTCTGCCTTTCTCTTTTTCTGGCTGATTCTATCTCAGTCAATTTCCTCCTTCACACTTGTTCTGACTTTCTTTCTAGACTTCGAACAAGAACATCTGGGTTCATTTTTAAATTCTATTTTTTTCTTCAGCTATGTTTTATCTTGTCAAACTTACTGTAATTCTACTTTATTGTATATATTAATATGTAGTAGTAGAGCATGAGTAGGGGTAAGTCACTGCAAATTCTTACTGGTAAGAGGCAGGTAATAAACAGATGATGCTAAAAAAGATGAATTTAGCACCCCACTATATGATACTTTGCATTTTTTTGCTTTAAATAATATATATCATTTTTGCTGGACCTATATATTATGATTTTACACCATCTTCCCTAAAGTCTACCAATGTTAGCTTCATAATATAAGCGACAAACTAAATACATGTGAGGTATTTTAATTAAAAACAGTTCGCTGATTAATTGCAGAAGCTGGATTGAATTATATAAATGAACAATTATTAAGGACTTCTTTTACATCAGAGATTTTGCTTATGTTACTTTAAGTTTAAAGCAGCTATGTGAAGTAGGAATCATTATCTCATCTTACAGATAAAGAAACTGAGGCGCAGGGGTCAAGTTCACAAAGCTGGCAAGAGTAGAGCTGGAATGTATACGCTTGCGAACTGCAAATGTCAAAGACATCAAATGCAGAAAACAGAGAATGTTAACTAGTATTTTATTTCAGCCTGAATTTTTAGAGTTATTGTCATTATTTTGGTAAACACACCTGCTTTTAAAGTGTGAGACAATGAAAAAATATATTTGATACATGAAATTTAAATATAAAAGACATTCTGATACTGACCTATTTCCAGTACCCCAGGTAATGAAGTACAGAGGTGAATATGAGGAGGGATTCACGGAAAAATGGAATTTATTTATAAAAATTTGTATATTTATCCTTACATGTTTAAACCTTAGTCACTTTCAAATTACTCTCCATTTGATGTAATGCACCTATTGAGATGCTTTTTCCAATGCACAAAACAGTTTTTGAACTCATCAGTTTTGATACTTTTTAGTGCTTTTGCTGTTTTTTGTTTCACCTCTTTCACATCGGCAAAATGTTTTCCTTTGAAGCCTTTTTTCATCTGGGGAAACAAAAAGTCACTAGGGGTGGAAATTGGGTGAATAGGGAGGGTGGGGCACGAGGGTTGTGCCATTTTTGGTCAAAAACTACTGAACACTCAGTACAATGAGGTAAGGTGTGTTGTCATGGTGGAAGAACCAGTCACCTGTTTGCTACAACTTGGGACATTTCTTCAGCAAATCATGAGGCAAAAGTCTCAAAATTTCCAGATAAAAACTTTTCCTGACCATTTATTTATTTAATCTGGAGGAATAAATTCCAAGTGTACTAAAAGGATTCTTTATAAAATTTTTTTAGGTTCCCCCTCATATATTATGATTCTAAAGATATTCAAGTAAAACCTAATCAATGCATAAAGCCTATTGAATGGATATATTTGTACTAACCTAAGGTCCAGAATGGACTTGGAAAATAAGTACATACACACACACACACACACACACACACACACACACACACACTCTTGAAAATATTGGGTAGGCTTAAGAAGATTTGCTAATAGTTTAAAAACAGTGCTTAAAATAAACAATGACCAATATTAAGATCTGTGATTCTTTATGTTTAAAAAATACTAGCTAAATATCAATTTTTATTTATTTATTTTTATTATGGATTACACTCAGCATATTTTTGTTTCTAAGTGTGATATCAAAATTTCTGCTTCAAAATTCCTAATTATTTCTAATGTAAAATGTGCATAAAACATCTTAAGTATATATTAATAGAATTTATTTCATCCTGTCTACAAAAGTATTATACACAGCAGTCCTGTTCTCCTAATTCCTTTCCTGTTCATATTTAGTTATAATTATCACATTGATGAGCTACTTCAGCCTGCTGAGTTGAATAGAATGAATTTTCAGGTATAATTTAGCATTACATAGCCCAAGAATATTTCAGGAATCCATCTGCAACCTTCATTTTGTGTGTAGTTGTGTCTGCTAAAGGACTCAGAACCACCTGGATATTCTTTGACCTCACGTATGTGTTTCAAAGGCAACTATTTGAATAAACTCTGCATTTGCCATTACCAGCACAGCAGTATGTGAACCATAAATATGTAAATGACATTCACCATTCACGATTCTCTGACCATTATAAAAACTGTTTTTAGATGTGTACTTAAATGGCTTCAGATACAACAGATACCATGATGGGGGGGAAAAAGAGTCTCAAATGTTATCTTCAAAACTGTTTCCTTTAATTTGATGAACACTACATCTTATATTATCTTTAAATAATGCCTTGAAAAGCTTTGTAAAACCCTCCTGGAAAGTGCAGTAAATACTTAAATGAGTCACAAAATATGAACACAAATACAGCATGTGAAATGATAATTATTCAATTTTATAAACCTTTGGCTCCCAACTTCCAAGACCATTTAAAGAAACATTTGTAAGAAAATAGTATAACAAAGAAGGAATCAGGATTTCAGCTTGGAACTACCTAATCTTGATTCAATGAGGGAAAATAGTATGATTTGTTGTTGCCATTTTCTTGAGTTGATGATGGCTTGTGTTTTCAGTGCATAATTACCTGTGTTACTAATCAGATTAATCTGATTTTTTATTTATAAAATTTAGGATTTTACATGTGATTCTTCATTTAAATTATTTTATCTTGATTTTTTTCATACATTAAATACATAGATAGGCTTTGTGTACTTAAATTGTGTCATCTGGTTGATGTATTGTTAAGTAAAAACAGACATGACTGTTCATGTAGTTGTTATTTTAGTGGGACTAGAGTCTTGAATGGAGTGATCATTATTCTGTAATGAGTTTATTAACTATATTCTTCCATGTGATTCAACATCCTGTTCAGAGTAGATTTATGTTCTATGACAATGTATAAAAAATGATTCTTAATAGTGAGTGACCCATTCTTCCCTGAGGCTGAGTGGATGAGTGCTGTAGAAGAACTGTTGAAAGAATGGAGCCATGGGTGATAATAATTATCAGAGAGAGAATTACTGAGCTAGGTAAAAGTTCAGAGAAATATGCTTGCCTAAGAACAAGATAATGACACATCAGTATTGATAGAAGTTATTCTTATGTTAAGTTTGTTACCATTTTGTAATCATAGCCCAGGCAATTGCTCATTACTCAAATTAAGACAATAATAATTAGTTAATAGAATTATTTACCTCATTACTCCAAGAAACACGTATTTACTAAGTATATCCTTACATAATATACAAGGAGACAGATAAAGATAAAACAATCATAATCTTAGTTTTGAAATTTTATTTATAATAAATACCATGTGAATTGTAAGGCTTTTAAAAAGATTTAAAAAGGATGTTTTAATAAAACTACCAGATAAAATATCTGTTTATATAATAAAGAATAAATTTATCCAGTACCACAACACTCAAAATAATGGTTCTAGTTTTGCAAAAGTGGCACTGAGTGATCATAAAAGCCCTGTAATATGTCAGTAAATATATAAAAATTAATTTCATGAAGATTATTGGATGGCATTTTTGGAAATTTCAGAGGAAGCAGAATCAATTATTTCTGTCCTAGAGGATGTAATAAAAACTTAAACTTAGATGTATGCTTGTGAATTGGCACCCATGACACGAATGGGTTAGTGACAACTGTGCAAATCTATTGAAACTGCTGAAAAAAAAAAAACCTGCAGAAAACATATGTCCAAAGACCTGACCCTGAGAAATAGTGATTAACAAATATGGCTTCAGATGATGGAAATAAGAAAAACTTTCATTACGAGAATACCAAATCATGACATTTCTGGTTAATCCTAATTCTAGTTGACATTAATCAATATCTGACATTGTTAATTATCTTTTTTCCCTGAAAACTCCATTTCTTCTATGTCATTGTGGGGTTTTTATTTGTTTGCCAAATTTATATTGATAGATCAACTATCTGTGTAAAACTCCAGATTCAAATTCTATAGTTGCTACGAATGTGATCATTTAAAAATTCCGGTTTTAGAGTCAGACTGTCCCTGTTTTCTTAAATCCCAATTCGGCTACTTATCAGCTGTGTGACCTTAGTCGATTAGTTTTATACCTCTAAACCACAGTTTCCTCACTAACAGATACTTCCTCATCTTTTATATACATACAGGACTTTTATAAGTATTAAATGAGTTAGTACATAAAAATTGCTTAGAACAGCGACCAGCATAGGTGTTAGCTGTTATTACTAGATACCCATATCGATATTCAAAATGCATATCAAATCCAATGTCTAAAAATATATGTCTATTCCAGTGTTTCTTGTTAGATCAGAACCTATCATAAAACAATAATTAATTGTTCAATGTGCCTGTTCTTATGCCAATATTATGCTATTATGGTTACTGTAGCTTTGTAATATATTTTGAAAGTAGGTAATATGATGCCTCCAGCTGTGTTTTTGCTCAGGATACTTGGGCTATTCCAGGTCTTTTGTGTTTTTTTCTATTTCTGTGAAGAATAACATTAGTATTTTAACAGGGATTGCATTGAAACTGTAGATTGAGTTGGGTGGTACGGTCATTTTAACAGTTATTTTAATCTATGAACACAGGATATCATTCTATTCATTTGTATCTTCTTCAATTTCTTTAACCAAGCTTTAAGTATACAGATACATGTTTCACCTCCTTGCTTAAATTTATGCAAATTTTTTTGGGGGGGTGCTCGTGTAAATGGGATTGTTTTTATATTTTTTTGACAGTTTATTGTTAGGAAACAGAAACACAACTGATATTTGTGTGTTGATTTTGTATCCTGAAACTTAACTGAAGTCATTTATCAGTTCTAACACAGTTTTTTAGAGTCTTCTGAATTTCCTACATATAAAATCATGTCATTGGCAAATGGAGAAAATTTAACTTTTTCCTGTCCTATCTGTATAATTTTTATTTCTTTTTCTTGCCTACTTGCCTCGGCTAGGACTTCCAGTACTATGTGACAGAATTAGTGAGAGTGGGGATCTTGTTTCTGATCTTAGAGGAAAAGCTTTCAATTTTTCGTCATTGAGTAAAATGTTAGTTGTGAGTTCCTCATATATGGTCTTTATTGTGTTAAGGTACATTAATTATTTCTATGTCTAATTTTTGGGGTTTTTTATTGTGAAAGGATGTCAATTTTTGCAAGATTTTTTTCTTCATCTTTGGGATGATCATATAGATTTTTTGCCTTATTTACTTCCCTCACATTTATTGATTTGCATATGTTGAACCACCCTTACACCCCAGGGTTAAATCCCACTTGATCATAGTAAATAATTCTTTTAAAGTGCTGTTGAATTTGATTTTCCAGGTTTTTTTTGTTGTTGTTAAGCATTTTTGCATCACATGCCCATCAGGAATATTGGTTTGTTTCTGTTTCTCTCTCTCTCTCTCAACACCCCCCAACCCCTTGCCAAGCATTGGCATCAGAGTAATGGTGGCCTCATAAAATGAGTTTGAAAGTATTCCTTCCTTTTCATTCACTGTTATATTGCTGGCAGCGAGTCCAGTGTCTGAGATACACTAGCTGCTCTACAAACATTTATGAAATGATGAGTGTATCAGTTTTCTATTTTGCCATAACAAATTTCCACAAAGTTGGTGACTTAAAATAACACAAATTTACTCCCATAGTCTTGGAAGTCAAAAGTTAAAAATAGGGTGTTGAATTCTTTATGAAGAATTCAGGAGATTATCTGTTAGCTTGAATTTTCCAACTTATAGAAGCTACTTGTCTTCCTTGACCCATGGCCTCTTCTTCCATCTTCAAAGTGCATCACCCACTGGATCTAACACCATGTCTCCCCTTTTTTTGATTCTCCTTCATCTCTAGTATACGGATTCTTGTGATTACATTGACCCATCCAGATAATCAAGAATTAAAAAACAATAACCAGTTCCTGAACCATGCTATAGTTTTTACAATTTTATAACAGCAGAGTAGATGCCACATGGTTTGCACTTTTCGAATTTTGGCTTGGTTTCTAAAGCAGAGGAAAAAATACTAGAGAGATACTGGAATGGATATTGAATTAAATCTATAGATTACTTTTGTGAGAAATAATATTTTATGTCTTCAAATTTATGAAAATTTTTTGCAGGTTTCAGGGTGGAGGTTCTCCACATCTTTCTTTAGCTTTATTCCAAAATATTGAAATTTTAAAAAGCTATTGTAAATGGTATTCCTTTAAAATTTTATATTTTATTGCTAGTGCTGCTATATAGAAAAAAAATGACTTTATTGAGATTTTGGAATTGCTAAACTAATTCTAACTGATTAAAATAGTCTATATTCTTTTAGATTTTCTATGTTCAATCAAACTATGTAATAAAGGACAATTTTTTTTTTTTTTAGTGAGAAAGTAGGATTTATTGACAGAACAGAAAAGCTCCCACAGTGGGAGGGGACCTGAAGGGGTTGCCCGGATAATAGTTTTTACTTCTTTCTCCAATGGCTATGACTTCCAGTGTAATACTAAAATATAAGTGATGAGAGTAGGCATCCTTTTCTAACTCATGTGCATATATTTTTATTTTCAGAAATGTGTTACATTAATACATTTCCTTCTATTCTAGTTTTCTAAGAGGGTTTCAAAAAAATCATGATGGATATAGAATTTGGTCAAATATATTTGCTGCTTTTACTGATGCATACTTTTTCTCATTTATTGTGAAATATTTTGGTTTGTTTTTAAATGCTTTACCAGATCTGCATTTCTAGAACAAACCCAATGTGATCAAGAAGTTGTATATTTCCTATGGATCACTGCATTTGATTTGCTAATATTTTGCTCTTGTTTAGAATTTTTGTATCTATGCATATGAAAGAGCTTAGACTATATTTTCTGATTCCAGTGATTTTAACCTCACTTATTTTGCATGTAGAAGATATTCTCTGGAATATCTCTTCTGCCTTTCCTCTAGGAGAATTATATCTGTTCTCTTTTGTGGTTTTTATAACACCCCAAGTATCCCTCTGTTACAAGTCTCACCACTTTCACACAAGATAAGAGGGGCAGAAGAATGTCTATCATTTGTAGTTTAGGAGGTGCCCCACCGAACTTTCCTGAATTAAATAGAGCTGTGCTTAGCTCCTTAGGAATATAATCAGATAATGATTTGGAAGTCTTACTTCTCATTTTTAAATCTTTCTCAATTTTTTCTCATTTCAGCTATTTAATGATGAAAACAAACGATTCTTATAAAAATACATAGGTTAATTATCTTCCAGAAAAGAGATTTAAAGAACTAAAACAATCTATACTTTCAGTTAGGCAGAGATGGCTAGAATGCCCCAAATTCAATCTCAAGAGAGATGTGTGGAAAAAGATAACTCTCCCTGCAATCCAGAATGCCATACTTTATATATGACACAAACCAAAGTCCCTTTGGCTTTCCTTCAGCAATAGTTCATCACAAGCCCATTTGTCATTTCTAGATCTCATATAAAGCTATCCTGACAAAACAATACAAAATGTTTGTAGTCTAATAACACTGAAGAAAGTAATTTTAACTTTTAGGTTTAATAAATACCAGCCATGTGGAAATTCTCCAAACAGTGCTTTGACTTGCCTGTAAAATGTTATAACTATAAAATGTTTACAGATGCTACATTTCATTTTCTTTTAACCTCAAAAATCACTCCCACAAAGATAACGATTTTGGCAACCACATTATTCTAAAACAGTTATGCCATTTTCCCTCTATACATTCACATTTTATGACTTTGCTTCAGTGATAAATTTATGAAAAATATATAAAATCACAGATGATGTCTCAAAAATTTGGGTCATCATAATCTAGCTATAGTCATCTACTTTTTCCTCTTAATTTTTCTGATTTTAATTCAATTATTTGATATTTGGTCACAAGAATTAAAGTTGATTTCCACTTCTATGTTATTTGCATGCTAGAAAAGCAGATAATTTTTATTAAAAAATAGTTAATTTACATAAAAAATTATTTTTACCAACTTTTTTGTTTCTAAATTTCTCTGGCATCATTGAAGTATAATTGACAAATAAATATTGTATATATTTTAGCTGTACAATGTAATGTTTTGATATACATATGAGGTCTGACAATGAAGTTCATGAACTTGTCACTGTGCCCTTACAGCAGCACTACACAAACATGTTAGTAAAGTTTCACAACTTTGGTATATCAGCGTCTCACAGCTGTGTTTGTGTTGACATGTGGTGGTGTCTTCTTGAGTGGACTTCATTATTTTTGTTGCATGTTTTTGTGTACCTTTGTGAGAATGTTGGTGCTTGAATTAGAGCAACAAACAAACACTGAATTTCTTGTTAAACTTGGCAAGAGTGGAAATGAAATCAAAGACATATTAGTCTAAATTTATGGGAACAATGCCATGAAGAAAACATCAGTATACAAATGAATTAAATGTTCTCCTGAGGGGAGAGAAAGTATCACTGATGAAGAGAGGTCAGGACCACCAGTAGAACTGATTAAAACATTGTAAACCTTTGTTGAATTGTGTATCAAAATTGTTGGCTGACTCTGAGAAGCATGACAGATCAAATAAACATCAATAGAGAAACAAGAAAATCTTGACATGAGAAAATGTGTGCAAAAACAGCCCCAAAGGAGCCCTTGCATCACAACAATGTACCAGCTCACCCAGCATTGTCTGTGAGGGGGTTTTTAGCCAGTAAGCAAATAACTGTATTGGAACACTCTTCCTACTCACCTGATCTGGCCCCCAATGACTTGTTTTATTTATCTGAAGATAAAGAAAATATTGAAAGGAAGAAATTTTGATGACATTCAGGACATCAAGAGTAATATGATGACAGCTCTGATGACCATTCCAGAAAGATTTCCAAAATTGCTTTGATGGGCGGACTAGGCATTGGAGTTGGTGCATAGCTTACCAAGGGTAATATTTCAAAGGTGACCATAGTGCTATTCAGCAATAAGGTGTGTAGTGCTTTTTCTAGAATATGTTTGTGAACTTAGTTGTCAGACCTTGTATACATTAAGAAATGATTATTACAATCAAGCTAATTAACATGTCTATTACCTCATATAACTATCTTTTTGTGTGTGATAGGAACATTTAAGATATCTATCTTAGCACAGTTGATGTGTATAATACAGTGTAATTAACTATAGTCACCATGCTGTACATTTAGATATCTAAAACTTATTTATCCCATATAACTGAAGCTGGAAACTATATACTCTTTGCTCAGTATCTTCCTATTTCCCCCATTCCTCAGTCCTGGCAACTATCATTCTATTTTCTTCTTCTATAAGTTGACTTTCAAAAATTTCATGTGTAAGTGAGAACATGCAGTATGTGTCATTCTGTGCCAGGCTTATTTTACTTAGCATTGACTCCTCTAAGTTCATTCATGTTGTCACAAAGGCAGGATTTCCTCTCTTTTTTAAGGCTGAATGGTATTCCACTGTATATGTGCCACATTTTTTTAATCCATTCATTCATTGATGGAGATGTAGGTTGATTCCGTATCTTATTCATTGTAAATAATGCCACAATGAACATGGGAGTGCAGGTATCTCATTGGCATACCAATTTAATTTTCCTTGAATATTAGTGGGATTGCTGGATCATTCTACTTTTCAAGTTCTACTTTTGAATTTTGGAGGAACCTCAATATGACTGTATCAACTTATATTTCTACCAGCAGTGTGAAAGAGCTCTCTTTTTTGTACACTTGATAACACTTGCTATCTTTTATCTTTTTGATAAAAATAGCCATTCTAACAGGTGTGAGGTAATATCTTATTCTGATTTGCATTTGCATTTCCATGGTAACTAGTGATGTGAGCATGTTTCTTTCATAAACCTGTTGGCCATTTGTATGTCTTCTTTTGAGAAATATCTTTTCACATTCTTTGCCCATTTCTTAGGTTATCTGTTTTCTTGCTATTGAGTTGCTTGAGTTTCTTATATATCTTAGTTGTTAACCTATTTTCAGATCTACGATTTGCAAATATTTTCTCTCACTCCATAGATTGTCTCTTTACTCTGTGACTGTTTTCTTTACTGTAGAGAAAAATTTTAGTTTTATGCAATCCCATTTTTTGATTTTCACTTTTGTTATCTGTGCTTTGGGCATTATAGTTTTAAACAAAATCGATGTCCAAATCAATATACAAAGCTTTTCTTCTGTGTTTTATTCTAGAAGTTTTACAGTTTTAGGTCTTACATTTAAATCTTTAATCCAGTTAAAGCTGGGGTCAGACAAGGGTCCAGTATTTTTCTTCTGCATAAAGATAACTAGTTTTCCCAGCACCACTTATTGAAGAGACTGGCCTTTCCTCACTGTGTGTTCTTGACACACTTTAGTTGACCACAAATGTGTAGATTTCTTTCTGAGCTCTTTATTGTAGTCCTTTAGTCTAGATATCTCTTTGTTTATGCCAGCATCATGCTATTTTGAGTACTATAGCATTGTAGTATATTATTATTGGACATTTATTGCCTTTATTTGTATTGTTAGTTTGTCACCTAACATTCTTAGATAATAGAATTCCAATGTCTCTTCCACTGATGACTACTACATATTATTTAAAACAGAAAGGCAAGTTTACCCAGAAATGCTCATATTAAAAATAAATGCTCTGAAGTTCAAGAACAAAAATCTATAAGAAATAGAGAAGGAATTTAGTCCATCAATGGCAATTGGGGAAGGAGTTAAATAAATAATAGGCTTTGAGTGCCCATTCATCCATTGTAATACTTTTTTATTTATCCCAATAAAAGTTAGTAGAATTAATTAATATGAATATATGATCGTTCTCATACTGTTTTCATTTCCAAAGTGCCAAAAAAAAATGAACTGAGCAAAAAGGCAGATGAAATAATGAGAAATGAAAATAAGAACCAAAGGATTTATCTAACAGTGCTTGCATAATGAGTCACTACAATCTGTGTCTTAGGAATTTCATTGACACAAATGTTCTCAAGATGTAATGGGAAAGTTAATGATACCCAGAGCAATAAAATATTACAGAATTTTTGCAGAAAGTAAAAGACATTTTTAGAAAGCTTCTGTAGAACCCTTTATAGAACCCTAAAAAAGACAGCATACTACAAATAATTTGAATATGTTTAGCAATTTTGCTGATTATGCAACACATTGTTTCATTACTACAGTTCTCTGTATTTCAAGTAACTGCTTCAGCTAACAAAGATATCTGCCTATATGGAGTAAGTTACAAAGACAAGAACAAAACAAAAACAGCAAATAACAACAACAAAACGTTAGATTGCAGTGTCCTCATAGGATTAGACTAAAATAAATTTGATCACCCATGTGGAATAAGGCTCATGTCTTTCAGAAAATCAATTATCACAATCATTTGAGTGAAATAATATTGTTGTTTTCACTCAGGTAATCTTCCTCATTCAGGGTGCTTCCATCAAGAGTGTTCTGAGTACATATGCATAAGACTCAACATAAGAGGGAACACTAGAAATTATAAGCATAAAATGAAGTAAAGTAGAATCATAGGCCCTAAGATCATCTCATGCACATGGAAGGAATTTAATAAGTGATTGTTAATTGATTTAATTATCCATGTAATTAAGAGCACATCTTATATTTTGTTAAAGTGACATAGACTAGGTTAAATTAAATCCCAAGGAACAATAATTTTTTAACTGATGTAAAATTTCTAACTAACAGTAATTTTAACCATTAAGTTTGCAATATTTCAGAATACAATAAGTTGAAAACAAAATTACCCCTGGACTAAAATTTAGAAAGTTGCCATTTTTGTCATTGCAAACTATGTGCATGTTTCTTTATGTTTTAATGTAAAACATTAACATCAAGGTAAAGCTAATTTAACTGTTAGTAATAAAGGTATTTGAAATTTGTACAATGTTGCCATGTTATTAGATGAATTACACATCAAATGAAGGCAAATGAGAAATAAAGAATCAAATGTTGGAAAGGAGGGTAAAGTACATTTATAATGAGGAAAATAATGTTTGAAAAAAATTTTAAAGCAATATAAGGCAAGGAAATTGCAGACTGGCAGTTTGCTAAACATATTCTCTTCCACATCTGGCCCCCTCTCTATGTGCTGTTCCCTTTGCCTAGCACCCTCCCCTGTCTCCTGCTGGTATATATCCTTTCATATTACAAGATTCAGTTCACATGTTACTACTTTCTGATGCTTTTCCCAACTGTTCAAGGCACAGTTATAGATAGTTCTGCTATAATACTTGTTTTGAAAAGGTGACTTTGTTCCAAAGCAATTGATGTAAAGAAAAAAAAAAACAAGATTGCTTATGCATGATTTTCTCTGTGAGAAACATGAGGGGAATGCAAAAAACTGCACCAGGTGCATCCAAACAGAGTAGGGATACACAAAATGCACCCTCTAGCCACAACACTGCAAACATGCACCAGCTACCTCCATTCACATGAGTTTTATAAGTCACACACACCTGCATCTGGTACAACCTTTCCTCTGATTTTAGCTCACCCTCCTTTCACCTCATAATAACTCACAAACTACCACCCTTTTTAATGCCTACTTCCAAATATGAACTTCAGATTTTAAGGTAAAAATATCATAATATTACATAATTTATGCATTTCTTAACTAGTAACATAAATATGCAATGTTACCATTTTTATTAGGTTCTTATTTTTAAAAAAACAAACAAATATGTCACTGGTGAAATTTTTGGATGTTGAACTCCAAACCCATTTTTCCTTTAGTGCTGTGTTGTCTTATTTTACAATTCTGCATAATATGGCGAAATTCTAGGAATACCTATCATCACGTTTACAACAGAACTGCCTGTACTACCATTAGTTGCCTTCTCTTCTGTGATTCAGTTGTACTTAGCATATTGAGTTGCATTTATTTGTATACTTACCTATTTTCTCTCCTAGAATGTGCAAATATTCTGAAGTGTAAGGAGTTGGATGGTGCCGAGGAGGTGGTGGGCGAGGAGTCGCAGTGTAGAAGATGATGGGAATTGGGTGAAGAACAGGAAGGAAACCAGGATAAAGATTAGTGCAGTAGCCTAACTGGTGGCATAGTTGATGGGTGGCAAAGGAAAGAGAAAAAAGTGGACTGCGTCTTCTCCCTCAGTTCCAATCAGTTGATCATCTGAACCCACTGATTTCACCTCATGGCTGCTCTTCTATTGCTTTTCTCCATGTACCTACCCTACCATCTCTAGCTGAACATCACATTATCCCTCACCTTTATTACTGCAATAGTTTCCTTCTCTGCTTTTATGGATTGAATGTTTGTATCCCCCTGAAACTCTTATGCCGAAGCCCTAACCTCCGATGTGATCATATTTGGAGATGGGACCTTTGGGAGGTTATTAGGATTAGATGAGGTCATGGGGTTAGCGTTCTCATGACAGGATTAGTGCCCTTATAAAAAGAGACACCAAAAATCTTACTCTCTTCATGCACCCACAAAGGGGTCATATGAACACACAGAAAGATGGTGGCTGCCTACAAGCCAAGAGAAGAAGCCTCAGATAAAACTGACATTGGCAGCACCTTTATCTTTGACTTCCCAGTCTCCAGAACTGCGCAAAAATAAAGTTCTGTTGCTTAAAGCTCCAAGTCTATGGAAGTTTGTCATGGCAGCCAGAGCTAATATAGCCTCACAAATACAAACTCTACCCTGATGTGCATAAACGTATGTATATAAGCCATGTATGATCTTTGAAACTTTTGATGCACTCCCACTATAAAATAAAGTTTAAATATCATAAAATGTCATGCAAGCTTTTTTCTTGATTGTAACTCTGCATACCTTTCCAGCCTCAACTCTTGTCAGTTCCAGTCTTTCAAATGCCAAATTCTCTGTAGTTCCTTGAACACAGATAGTGCTTTTTCATCAATGTTTTTGTTCACACAAATTCTTTGTTTTTTTAGAATGTCATTTCTCTTCATCTTCAAGTTAAAATCTAATTTCTTTAATATAGGGCTCAACTATGCCTCAGACTAGTCTATGCTCTCATATTTCATTGCATATCTTTATCATTGTATTGGGCACATCTCTTAATATTTGATTGTAAGTTCCTCGAAGGCAGTTATCAACCTTCTTATCCTAACTCCTGCAGTACTACCAGATGTATAGTTGGTACTAAATAAATATTTATTGAATAAATAAACTAATCTGCCCAGCACAGTGACTTGGCACAAATATCACATATTCAAAATGACGGTTTTTACTATTATTATTATTTTACAATTTTGAAGTCATTTTTTGTGAGGTGGTTATTAACAAGTCTAAATAATGTTAGGATTCCTATTAAATGACTTGTTTCCATTTGAAAGCCTTCAATACTCAGTTGTTATAGCATGTTGCAGGGAGTAACACTGAATCCAGCATTGGACTTCATGACCTTATTTACAGTTTCCAAGAAATCCTCAATAGCATTTTGTTTTTTTGCTATGCTCTGATCAAAAACATACCAGCTTCTGTGCAAATGCTTCTAATCTCAGCACCAGTGCTATTTGGACATAGTCATGGCAACAATTCAAACCTGTTATGTTTCAACATTCATTGAACAAGTATGAATCCTAAAGAGGTGAGTTCAACCCTCTAGATCTAGGAGGCTAAGTTCAATCCTTCTACCAGTTTCCTTGGTCTCATCAGTGTTGAATTCAAAGTATCAGGTCTGTTAGTGGCCATCAGCACTTAAATGTTGCCTTAAGGATAAACATCACCCAGCTGATTGATTAGCTCCAACGTTGTTCTCTGTACTTCATTGTCACCTCCAGCACCATCATGAAACTGAGCCCCTCCAATAGCATCAAATTCATCAAAGAAGATAAGGCAGGCGTTTTTTGCTCTGGCCATTTCATAGAGCTCACGAAACTTTCCAGTTCTTTTACTGATATATTTCTATAAAAGTTCACATCCAACAACTTGAAAGAGGCAAGCATCAATCCTATCAGCATCTGCCTGAGCACAGAACGTCTCGGCTGTACCCAGTGGATCAAAGAGCAGCACACTCTTGGAAGGCTCAGTGCCAAGGTTAACAATCTCTCTGCATGAAGTAGTGTGGTTTCAACTACTTCTTACAATTTCTTCAATCTGTTCCTTACAGCCACCAGCATTATTGTACATGACATCAGGTTTTTCCTCTGTCTACATCATGACAACTGGTCAATCTTAGGAGGGAGTAGAACATAAATTTAATATTTATTGCTGTTTACATCATCTCTTATCCCTTCCTCGATGTTAGTAGGAGCCACCTGATAGCTTCACTCTGATAATGTATTTCGGTTCCTCTGAGTTAGCACTGGTTACCTCTGTACATCTCACAACCTGTAAAAGCTGTTCTCTGTGGGGCATTTGCTTATCTGCAGCCAAATCCCAGAATGCTGGTAGGGCCAGGCCAGTGTCATACTTTTTAATATCAGTGACTTCATTAATTTTCTTAAAAAGTTATTGAATGTCATCTTCAACTTGCTTGAACTGCCTAGAATATGTGCTCTGACCATAAGTTTTCAGCAAGACAATATCCTCAGAGATCCAAAGGACTTGTCATTAGTCTCATCTTCTTCGGTTTTCCACTGATCAGCACCAAGGTAATCTGGCATTTTAGGAGATCCCAGTGTTTCAGCTCTCTAGGCTTAGTTTTCTTTCTCTCTTTCTTTCTCTCTCCCTCTCCCTCTCTCTCTTTCTCTCCCCCGCCCCCCCTCCCGTCTCCTCCCTCCCTCGCCCTCCTCCCTCTCTCTTTCTCTCTCCCTCCCTCCCTTCCTTCCTATCAAAGTCTTAAACTGTCATCCAGGATGGAGTGTAGTGGCACAATCACAGCTCATCTCAGCTTCAAACTTCTGGGCTCAAGCCATCCTTCCTCCTCAGACTCCCGAGTAGTTGAAACTACAGGTGCATGCCACCATGCCCAGCTAATTAAAAAATATATATTTTGTAGAGACAAGAGACAAGGTCTTGCTATACTGCCTAGGCTGGTCTCAAACTCCTGGACTCAAGTAATCTGCTTGCCTCAGCCTTTCAAAGTGCTAGGAATACAGACAAGAGCCACCATGCCTGGCCTTATTTCTGTATATACTATTGTTAGTGAACTTTTAGCTTTCTGCAGTCAAAGTTAAAGTAAGAAATAGACTCAAGAAATAACTCCATTAGGAAGTAGATTTGAACTACTTTTCTGACCTTTTGCTATCTCCTTTTAAATTCTTCATATATATATACTTGTTGTTTGTATTTTTTAAAATGCTACACCGTGCAGGGCAGAGGAGGTCATTTGTACAGGAAGTAATTCATAAACCTGACAATTTAGCTATCATAATCAAGAGTTGCCCATTTTATATAGACAATGTTTAAAAAAAGTGAGAAAAGCAAGGTAGTCTTATATGACTTACAATAAATAGGGAATTTGAAATTTTAGAACTAATGATTTTTTTCAGTTGACTGGTAATTTAAGAGAAAAGTAATATCACTTGACTTCACTCTGAAGCACACATCCTGAAAAATCTATAGCTCCAGCAATCCAAAGTTCAACCTCTTCTAAATGAAGAAATAGAAGGTGGTTTTATTTTCCATTTGTGCTGTATGTATTTATTTCATGAAAAATGCTACCAGAGGTGGGTGAAAGAAAAGTAGTCCAGGCTAATAATTTAGACTAGAAGTATATGCATTAAAGGTACATTGAAAATGTCATTAAAAAGTCATTTTGTGTGGGAGCAGGGTTAGCCATCACTTTAAGAAGTTTTCCTTAAAAACAGCTTTACCTGAGAAAGTAGCTGAAGTAATTGCACCTTTTATTTTCTTTTATTGCACAAAATATCAATAAACACTGCTGGTTGTAAGCATTTTCCATTCAGAAGCGATCTTTATTCTTTTCTATTTCCAGGTTTATCACATTTAAATTGTAAGACAGAATATGTTGTAGGCCCTCTTTTCTGATTCAAAAGTCTCTAAAAAACACATTTTGTTGGGATCATTAAGAAATAAGCAAATTATTTATTCTTGATATTATAACGTACCATTTCTTAGGAAGTAATCTATTCTTATACCCACTTACAATTTCCTTTATTTCTTTTTGATGTTATAAACAGTACATTGACTAGGTTTAACTGTTTGTGTCATCTCCAATCCATATTTAGAGCTATATCAAAATAACTGAACCATGGTATACATACTGCATTTTATAAAGTTAACAGTTTTAACTCTTTATTAGTCTATTTAATAAAAGACAAACCATGATCAAATTTTATTTTATCCAAGATATTGACAGCTGGAGAAAAACAAGTTAAACATGGAAGGCTTAACACAAATGGCTCTGCCTTGATGAAATCTTTCTGTTTCATTCTTTAACTCCTCTT